>JAKCPI010018153.1:0-41333 GCA_023213315.1 Euborellia annulipes | reverse complement strand
CTTGAAGGTTATAAATGAGACATTTCAAATCAAACTATACAATACAAATTATGACAAAAATGACATCTCTTTGAATTTCTTAAAATTTTAATAAAATTACGATCTCTATTTTTTTTTTATTTTCTTCTATGAAAAATTTTGATTAAAAAAAAAAAAAAAATCCCCCCTCCCCCAAACTTGTTGTCTAGATCCCCCACTCAAAACTCATATATTTCTACAACAATTCCTAATTTACGGAGTAAAGGGACTTAATCAAATTTACATATTTAATAATATAATTCCGGGTTGACCGATTTTTTTTTTTTTTATATATAAAAATGGTAAAAACTAAAAAAAGTACATCAGTAAAGTACTAGTACCCAAGATTTCCAAAGACGAGATGAATTTGTTTTTTATACCGGAAATAGTAAATATTTAAAACTTTAAAGAAATCGTTAAAGAGTATCCAGAGAAAAATTGGGAAAAACTAAAAGTACATCAGTAAAGTAATAGTACCCACATTTTCCCAAAGATGGGACCAAGCAAAATTTCATACTGGTACCAGAAAGTATATACAGTAGAACCTCGATAAGTTAAACCTCGCTAAGTTCAAACCTCCGTAACTTAAAATTTTTTTCAATTCCATTCCCTTGACAGCGTAAAACCTCTATTACTTAAAGAACAAAAAAAAAAAAAAAAAAAACCTCTGTAACTTAAACAAATATTTTGAGCATAGCCTCGTTAACTTAAAATAATATTTTGGTGACTCTATAACTTAAAGTATTTCTATACATATCATCGAAAAATAATTAATGCAGAAAATCAAAAATACATGAAGCAGAAAAAAATTACTGATTTTTTTGTAAATAAATAAATCTATTAATTTAATTTATTTATGTATTTAAAATTTGAAAAAAATCGTTAGAGCCGTTTTCGAGAACTGGATATGCTTACAATATAACGTACATTGCTCGTTTAATATAAGATATATAACTGTAAATAAATTTTTTTTAAGTCTTAGGCATCTTAGGCCATATAGACTTTAACAATACTCAAATTTTTTTTTTTTTTTTTTTTTAACACACATTTTTTTCCCTCATTCACACTCACACTCACACACACATTCACACAGTCTTTTCGGCAACTCAGGCCATATAAGACTTTTACGATATCCGTTATTGATAAATATACATATATGGGGTCCTGCCTATTTGCTTCATTTCCGGGTATCCAATTGGCTAAATAAAACGACCGGATCGCTCGGGGTCCGGAACTCCGCGACGTTTGGTATACGAGGCTAGCAGCTAACTCTACGCCATGCCCCGAGGGCAATATCAAATTATTTAACAACATATGTGGAGGCAGGCAATACTATTTATACCAAGAAATTTCTTAAAACCTGGTTAATTCGATCTATTCAACGGATTTTTCTACAATGACGAAGCTATAGACCAAGCTCTTATCTTTTTATATAAATTTATTAAATATTTATGCAAAATAATTTATGTAAGTTGTGATCTTTACCATATTATTATTCCACTGTAATTAATAGAATTTATCTAGAGATACAAAATTAATCATTGTATTACATTTTTTTTTAAATAAAATAAATATAACTAGTATATTTATTTAAAATCAGGCATGGCCTTTAATGTTTGAATATTTTTCCATAAGGATTAATATAAACATGTTTGGGTCATTAATTAAAGTCAAAAAAATTACAAAATGATAAATGATAGAAAGATAGAAATCAAAACAAGAAAATTTAATTATGATAATGAACTACTTAGGAATTAATTTCTCTTTGAATTAAAAAATAATTTACATTTTTTGTTCAAAGAGAAAGAAAGATGTTTCGCAAAAAGAAAAAAGATTCTTTGTCTCTCTCTCTCTCCCTCTCTATAAGATTCATTTGAAGCTAGTCTCGTGCTAAAAGACCATTTGTCTTTTGCTATGCCTTGAGAGAAATGATTTCGCTAATAGGTGTCATAGGCGATTTGCATAAAGATAAAAGATGACCGGAGGACTAGAAATCAATTTGCACCTAAGGAGATAAATTATATAGATTAAATTTTTAAATGATATTTAGAATAGAATAATTATGTTAAAACTTAGGTATATATATAAAAAAAAAAAAAAAACTATTAGTAAATAGCGTGGAATTACATAGGAGTGGCAAAAAATTTTAATATTTATATTTAATCATTATCGATTTCTAAATGAATATAGAATAATATGTATGTATAAATTATATTACAAGCAGAATCTATTAATATTAAAATGGGAATGATTAATTGAGTCATTTGTTAAAATTCAAGAACATAAAAGAAATTTGGATGAAGTTTTAAAAAATAGGCAACGAAGCAACAAAACTTTCCTTTTCTTATTTTTTATTTTAGGCTTTTCGGCATCTCAGGCCATTTAGACTCTATACGGTATAAAAAAAACATGTATGTGGGGGTCCAGGCATATTTATTTAAATCAACTCTAGACTCTCGACCACGCGGGGAGGGGGCTTGTTTTTTTTTTTTTAGAAAAAAATCCTTCCAGTTACTCAATGGATTGTTATCATGTTGAGACAATTATTACCGCTCAGTTTCAAGATTTGGTCCTGGGGAAGAACAAAAATGTTTAAAAAATAAGGGCTTAAATTGTTATCGATTATAATGTTCTACTATATAGGCCTATACCTTTACTATGTAATAGCAAGGCGGTCGGAAAATCTTTTTTGGGGGAGGAGGGGAGGGGGAGTCGAAAGGGCCAAAAAGTTATCCCCCCTCTCTCAAAGTATATAAATTTTTTTATAATTTCTAGCAATTAACTATAAAAATTTTATGACTGTTTAAAGGGTCAGTCATATGCGTGCTCCCTTCTTTTTTCAACTACTTAGCTCCTCCCACTGCTCCAAGTCAACCTGGAAAGCTGACTCATAGAGCAACTAACTGTCTCTTTAATTTCTAAGCCAACTTGTCGTTTTTGTGTTCCCATATTGAAGAAATTCAATTGTAATTAATTTTCCAAAATATTTAAAATATTCAAATTATTACTTCGTTACTCCCTGGTCCATGTACTTTATGTATACTTAATTTCAAATAGATTCATTGGCAATTGTGGATTTCTATAGAACATATAGGCCTACATACATACGTTTTTCCCATTTTTTATGGAAAAGTAAAAATAATTAATAATCAGATGAATTATTGAGAGACTTTTAAAAGAAAAGAGTGACATCAAAAAAAGTCAATCTTAGCTGGGGTAACTCGTGGTCGCCATCCACGTACTCACTAGCTGTGAGCCCCTGAGTTAAATCTTTTGTATAGCTAAAAATAAAATAAAAAATCACGTAAAAATTGATTTTTTTGTCTTTCTTTATATTCTATTTGTTCTTTTCTGTAGACTATTAATAACAAGCACTTTCTTTGTATTATATTGAAATACTGACATATGATATCTTCCCAGGCGTGCTCTTATAAGTCTTTTCCATTTTGTCTCAAAAAAATAAATAACACGTGTAAGGTTTTTTTTTTTTTTTTATTTATTAAATTTGCTTTGAGCTTTCTTTTTATAACTCTGTACTTTTTTTTTTTTAAATATGTACAAATATTATGATATAAAAATCTGTCAAATATCAAATAAGACATGAATGAATTCTACATCGAGTACAATAAAGAGAGAAAAAAAAAGGAAAAGCCAAAAAATAAGGAATCGACATTTTAAACTTATTCTTCTAACCTGCGTGAAAACAAACAAAATCCAAGATTTTATCTGATGATTGTGATACCTGGCATGCCAGCGGGGGCAGGTTTTGCCTAAAACTGTTTTTTTTTTCAATGCTTTTCTATGGGTCAACGCACTCCAAAGAGAAAAAACACAAAAATGGACATGATTCGACATCATTGAACAAAATGTTTTGTCATTGAGCTTTTGCTCAATCGGTGTGGGTTGGCATTGGACAAAATGTTCTGTCATTGAGCAAAAAATGCCAACGCACACCGATTAGGCAAAATGCCCAATGACAAAACATTTTGTCCAATGGCAAAACATTTTGCCTAATCGGTGGTCCTTGACATTGAGCAAAACGTTTTGTATTAGAGCCTTTTGCTCAATTGGTTCAGCCTAAATAATTGACAGCTAACAATTGTAAGTTGAAAAAAAAAAAAATAAAAGTAGGAATAAAATACTTATTCTAATTTATATTCATAATTTTGTTTATTATTTTTTTGTAGATAAAAAAAAAAAAAAAAAAACAAGAGGGCGTTAACCATTCAATAAAAAAAAAAAAAAAATTGTATATTTCATTTCTTTTGAATAATTCGTTTTTTTATTTTTTTTATATTAAACCTTTTATTAATAAATGTGTAAAATTTCGCAGTAACATGATCATTTGCATATTTATCTTTGGGGGAAAAGATAAGACGAGACGAAAAGAGAGAGAGAGAGAGAGAAGAGAGCAAAATGTTGTTAAGAGCAGGGGAGCTGGCATCTGCAGACAGACACTGGATGCAGGGTCCTGGACCCCTGGCCTTGTCTCGTCTGGGTGGCACTCGCCTCAGGTGCCCACCAAATTAACACATCATTTTTTTTTTTTTCATAAACACGCAAACGTCTGGGAAAAATCATAATATTAACAACAAACTATTGAAAATTATTTGCAATTCTAACCAACGATTTCACTAAAATTCGGATCTTCTTCTTCAATCGAAATTGTATAAATATGATAAAGTATTTTGCATTCATATATACAATTATAAATGTAAAAAATTGAATAAATAAATATTTTATGGCACTATCTAATACATAAATAATTTTATAGTTGAATGATAAATATATTATTTCTTTTATTGATTGATTATTATGAAATTTAAAAGAGAAAATAAGGATTTTGTGTAGAAATATTATTATACAAACAAGTAGGAGTGTTTAATGAATGAATTTTTTCTTATTTTTAAAACTAATCAAAAAACTGAATTTCCTTTTTTTTTTAGTTTAGAAAAATTTTCATTCGAAAATTTGATTATTATTTATAAAAATAATTTTTTTTTTAAACAAAATGACAGACAAGACAGTTCAAAATAAGTTTTCCGATTGGCTAGAGTGAACGCCATCTCAACAATAAGCGAAAAGCAGCTCTTAAATTTTTATTTCTAAGAAAAAAGAGCATAAAAATTGATATTAAATTTTACAATTAAAATGAAAGAAATAAAAAACAAATGATATTTATATAAAACACGATTTAATTGTATGCATAAGGTGTATTCCAAAATAATAAAAAGAAAATCGTCAGAAACAAACAAAAAAAAAATCTTTATTCATATTAAAATATCTTTCATTCAAAGTATTGAGAAAGCTAGGACATAAAAGTTTTTATATAAGAATATAAACAACTGATGACTAATTTTGAATATCTTGTAATTTATTTATTTAGAGAGTGTATGTAGGTCACAGAAAAATGTTCCTTTTATTCGAAAGGACACATTTATTCATTTAATTAAGATTCAATTTTTTTTTCCTCCTCTCAAAAATAATAAGGTTTCGCACTTTCGTAAAGAAATAATTGGACAATAAATTTAATTTAAAATTTTAAAATAATTGAATTATTCTAACACGAGGTTTTTTTTTACATCGGATACAAAAAATAATGGAATTTTATTTACTCCGAGAACAAGAGATAGTGACAATGTCGATATTAATAATAATTTAAAATTCAAGATCCTCACATTTGGAATATAATATAATTAATTCTATAAAAGTCAGATACTGAAAATTTTTTTAAATCCTGTTGTTTTTCAAGAGAAAGGGACTAAATATTTAAAAAATAAAAAAAAAAAAAAAAACTTGCAAGATAAGAAAGAATTGTTTTTTAAGCAAATTGTCTTATCGCCCGTAGGAGTGAAGCAAAATTTATTAGTGTTTTTTATTTACAAAATTATATTTATTTTTACTAGATATGAATTCTAAAGTTTTCCCACATCTGGTGACCACAAGTTTTTGCTGAGATTGAGTTTTTTTTCTTCTTTAATCCTACGAGACTGACTTGTCTTTTTCTATTTCAATTATCAAATTTTCTTTGCACACACCCCAGTGGCATGGTATAAAACAAGGAATTTGTCGAAAAAATTTAATAGAAATAGATGGAAAAAAAAAAACGAAATGTTTCTCTTTGAAACCTTTTGTAAATTGTGTAAATAAAAAACTTGGTTATCTGTTTCAAATTATTTAATGATCTATTTATTAAACTTACTCTTTGCCAATTTAACTGTGATGAAGTACGGTCTAGTCATTTTTCTTTTTGCCAATTCTACTGTGATAAAATTTGTCTAGTCATTTTTTCTTGCAATCTTAAATGTGATAGTTATTATCTAAACAATTTTCTTTTTTGTCAGAGCAACTGTGCTGATTGTTTCTTGATTGTAATTGTGTTTCAACTATGGACGAGTGAAGAGAATGGAGAACTGTGATGGAATTACGGTTTTGTATCCTATGCGTATGTAACCTCTTAGTTTTGAGAAATATGTTCCAGGGAACTTGGTTCCAGAACATCTTTTATTTTTTTGTAAATAAATAAATGATAAATAAATCAATACTTAAAACGTATTTCGACACTGGTGTGTCCTGCTCAGACGTAATTAATAAGAAACAAGGGTGATTTGATGTAAACTGCTATTCCGCTCCTCAAGCCTGTAGAATACGCCATTTTTTACTTATCATTTGCATGGTAAATGTTATTGGTAGAAGGTATTAATATGAATGCAAGGTTTTTTTCTTTTTTATTTAGATTGGTTGAATCTAAATAAAAAAGTGAGGTTTCGTTTCCGGTAAGGAACATCTTCAGAGTATTCTTTCTGTCATGTTTATTGTTTAAATAAGGATTCTTCAATACTTTCTCCCATTTTTTAATTGTTCAGTATATAAAGAGAAACAATTTCTTCTCATCAGTGATGGGTTCAGAAATTTGCCAAGAAAATAAGTTTGTTGTTGTTAGTCGAGGGTCCGGTCGCCTTGCGCAATGGATAGCACACCGGGAAAGACTGGAGATCTTGGGTTCGATTTCCGGGGAGCTTAGTCCACCAATAAATAGACTCACACTTATGTTAAATATATCTATGATTAGTCGAGTCCGAATCGAGGTATTTATTGAATATTAATATCTTATTCAATTATATAGAACGTGAAAATTATTATTTTTTAAATAAAGTTAATAATTTTTGGTATTTATATACCACACAAAACCGGTGACAATTATGTTAGCTCTTGGACTAACGGTAACTTATTCCAGAAAAGTGGACAACAAAATATTAATTTTATTCTCAACCGAGGTGCTTTTCCGGTATTTTGTTAAATAGAAATGGAAGAATTTTTAAAATGCTGAAGCAGATTTTTTTTCTATTCGATTTTTATCCTAATAAAATAATTAGTAGTTTAAGTTAGGTCAAAAATTTCATAATTAAATAGTTTATAATTTAAATATAATAACTGGATTTAAAAAAAGATTTGAAAGCTATTTGTAATTAAAAATTTAATTTAAGTTTAAGATGGTGATATTGTCTTCAAAACTAATTCGAACACAAAGGAAAAATTTAATAAAGGATTATAAAATCTAAGAAAAAAAAAACAACTGAAAAGTACTATTATATATAAAATCGAATTCATGAGCAGCTGCAAAGGGCTAAAGAGTTTCAGGTGGAGAAAGCCATTAAAAACAAGCCGCCACGGGGATTTTTACGACTTCTGGAAAGAGAAGTAAACGCAGCGGAACGAGAAATCTTTATGGTTTAGAGTGTGAGAGTGCAACCGTCTCGTCTAGGGCATATTCAGCAAAAGGGGAGGGCAAATAGTAAATGGGATTGTTTTAAGAAGTGGCATCTTGTGTTTTTTTCTCTCTCTCTCTCACTCTCAAGTCATTACGATCGATAATGAAAAGTAATTTAAAATTTCGAAGTGAATAACATTAAGACTCTATTCTCTTTATGTATTAATCTAAGCGATCATCGAAATTTAAGGTGTAAATGGTTTTGATCAAAGATATTTAAAAAAAAAAATATTAGTCTTAATTTAAGAAAGAATAATAAATCCTTGGTGTAAAAAACATGATTTTTTTTATTTTTAATTTGAAATAATTAAGAGATTTCTTAATTAGATCCTTTAATGAGACATTAAGATTTTTATTTCAAGAAAAATCAAAAAATAAATAAATAAATAAAAAATACAAATACACATGAGTTTTTTATTAACGAGAATGAATACGACTTCTCGAACAGAGTTTCTGCTCGAATTTTATTATTATTACTAGCCGCGCTGCCCGCCTTCGGTGCCTTTACTTCGCCCCTATGGTCAGCCTTTTTATTTATTTTCTCCTGTAGAAACTTCACCAACTTATTAGCCTCCCTCTGGTGGGCTCTCAACTTTTTTTCCTTGAATCTTTAGGTGTTCTATATAAGAGGGCATAATTGAAGGGGTCGGGCGCAGAAGTGCTAACCCATAAATATAGTTCTGAGATATTTCAATTGTAAACTTTGGAAACAAACAAAACACCAATAGGAAGTTTGTTTGTTGCTACTGTCAGAGCACTAATGGCTGATAAATAAATTGTACAACTAGTACAAATCTTTGCTCAATTGATGGTGCTGAAAAGTCGGGTTTGTCATAATTGTGGGTTGGCAGTATCTGAAACCGACATCTTCAATTCATAAACTTAACATCCTTCCCATACATTTCCTATGGAAGAATTCCTAACTTCAATTTAGGAACTAAATAATTTTTCTCTAATCTTTATTTATTATTTATGTATGTATTTATTTAGCTTCAGATTGTATAGAGTATAGATATATATAATCTCGTTACAAAATTTCTAGTAGTAGTGGATATATCGCCTGCTGAGGGATCATAGTGACGAAAGTCCGAAATTCAACAATTCGAGAAAAGGCGTTTGTAAGTTATATACTGGTAAACATATAAGTTACATATAAATAGCCGGGCAACAAACGAATAGGCCAGAATCAATAGCAAAGAATGGAAATATATTTTCGCCACTTTGCCACTCAAAAGAGAAGACGTTTAATAACGTTTGGAAGGCTTGACTCAAAAATTGAATTTTCGGACTTTCGCCACTATGATTCTCAGCAGGCGATATTCAGTCCAAAGTACATTAACGAATTGTATTAGCTTTGAAGTTATCAAAATTTGGGAGTATCAATTCGAAAAAAATGAGAAATTTGAATGTTTGAATTTGTGGCTTAAATAAAAAAAAAAAACCTTAAAAACTCCATTAGTAAGAATGGTTGTCTACCTTCCAGGAAACAAACGCAAAGTAATTTTGTAATATAGAGAAATTAGATTTAAATTTTCTCCATTTCAGAGATTGTTATCAATTAGAACAAGTGGCAGTTCTTGTGCCCATGGCGTATCTCTTGTCGTTCTTCAAGATATTCTTCCTAAATCAACAAAATGCAAAATAATTCCATTGAGGTGTTCTTCATATTTTTCTTAATTCTTTTCTAAATAAGAGAGATTTAGAATTTTTTAAGCTTCAATTTGAATAGAAGAATCTCTTCATTAGTTTCATTAATTCCACTCAAATGGATAAAAAAAATAAACCAATTTTTTAACCAATCAAAAAGGTGTATTAAATGGCAAACATATTTATCACCTATTTCAATAAATATACATATATTCTAATACGTCACACTTTATGTCAAAATGCGTAAAGCGCTAATTAAAGTATATAATTTATTTATAACAAATATTTTATAGCCGAGTTTAATGGCGGCTGTATTTATAATTGAAGGGGTGGATAGCGGCGTCGTAAACGCAAAGCTCGTCTCCGATAATATTACAGTGGTTGTCTGTCTAGATCGACCTCTCTATATGTAATTTTCGATGTATAGGGTGTTTAAAATTAATCATTGGAAAAGGTAGATAAAGGTATATTTTAAAATTATTCACCTTTTTATTTAAAGATGTGAACAAATCAAAAAGTCAGAGAAAAAAGAGAATAAGTCAAAATGCCTAGCTATAGAAAGAAGATAAGCCAGACATAACAAAATTATTATATTAATAATATCTATTAAAGGTATTCTATATGATTATTTTTCAAAAATATGATTTAGATTTTCACCATCATTGTTATTAGAAATAAATTTAGCATAAATCGTGGTTTATTTAACAAATAATAATACAAAAAATGTTATTAGAATTATAATAAATTAGAACGTTACAGCTGCTAATTCGGTAGCCGTCATCAGCTAATTATACCCACAAACTCAGTGTTCATTGTTCAAATTATATGCATCTTCCTGAAGACGGCTACAGAATTATCAGTCAAAACGATGTATTTTATTTTAATTAATAACACTTTTTGTATATTTGTTAAATAAACTCAGGATGTCTTTTATTTCTAATGTGCAGTATTATTTTAAAGAAATAATAAGCCAAGGCGAAAAATAAAATAAGTCTATTTTTTTTCGACGTTTTAAGTGCCGTTCGCACTCATCATCAGGACAATAACATACAATCAGTCAAATAATTTTTTTAAATGAAACTTTTATTCCATCGCTTCAAATTTTTTCGCCCATTACAAGCCGTGACGTCACTGAGGACTCACACTGGGTTTCTTGACTACGCTACAAGAGTGCGCTACTGCCGCTAGAGCTCTAGTGCAGGCGTGGACAAGGTGGGTGGTCACCAATTCATTAGTGTCGATTCGTTTGTTAATGAAAATATTATATTTTTTCCTTTTATTGTTTATATTTATATATTTTTTCATATATTTATTAACTATATTTTTTCAGTTAAATGCCTACGATCCGAAAAAAGTTTCACTTGAATTGTGATTTCATAAAACCACACAATTTAATTTTATTACAATAAATCATATTTTATACAAGAGTTAAGAAAATTAAATTAGTTAAGGTACATACAAAATATGACATCAATTTTTGTATGTATCTTAACTATTTTAATTTTGTTAACTCTTGTGTAAAATTTAATCTATTATAATAAAATTATTTGACTGATCATAGGTCTTGATGAAGAGTGCGAAACGTCAACAAAATATAGATTTTTATTTCATTTTTCGCCTTGGCTGCCAATATACCACAACCTCATAAGTAAAATTTTTGCGATGAATTGAAGAATATTTTTCCCCTTAGATTGTTAGGGTTTTATTTCATATTTTATTTATATTTATTTATTTAGTTACTCATTCTCTCGATTCTAATTAATGTAGCAAAATATTTTTCTGGATTTAGGGAAATTTTTTTGGCATAGCCTGCCAATTTACCATTCAAGAATATTGATTTTCTCTGATTTAATCTCTGCTGTTTAAAAAAAATATAACTTAAAAAAAAAAAAAACAATATTTTCTCATATATAGGTAACAAAAAATAAAAAAAATTACTAGAAGAATATCTACTAAAAAAATAAATAAAATCACTAAAGATATATAATTTGATAGACTAATTTCGATATATATATTCAAGTTACGTTAGCGAAATGAAATAATTTTATATTGTATGCATTACATTTTATATTAATGACCGTCAGGATTTGAAATGTGAATGTGGCTTTTAACCCCTTTAGTCGATGGTTGTTTGGTGGTAATAAAACATCCGAAAAGTTGGAACCAACCACCAGTTGAATGGTGCCGGAGTCGAGGTGGTTGGAGGTGATTTATGGAGGAAATTGCTTGCATGCTTCTTAACCATTTGCCTTTTTTTTGGCCTATTATCAAATACAAATTTGCTCCTTTTGAAATGAAAATTTTAGCATAGATACTACATAAAAATAAAAATTTCTTAATTTATATGAAATGATAAAAGATGATTCAAACAACCTTGATTTTTAATTTTTTTATTATACAATAGTATAAAAAAAAATTTTTATTTTGAAAAATTTTTATGTAAATATTTTAATACATAAATAAAGGCGATATGAGAAATATTATAAAGTTCTCTAGGAGGCGTCAACCTTTTTGGTTATTATTAATAAAGTTTTTTTTCTTTAATAAAATACTTATCATGCAATATTTATTAGTTTTAATAGTAAGATTTTTTTTATAAATTTATTTTCATTGTATATACAAATTCTGAAATCTGACGTATGAATCAAAAAAAATAAAATGAAATAAAATTAATAATAACTTTGGTAGATTGTCTGACTCGATAAGCACGCTTGCGTTTTTCACCTGAGTCACGCACAAGTTAGTAGAGAGATCAGGGCTATCGACATCACTATCACCAAGCTGCTTTTATTCCGATAAAAGAAATTAAAATACTTATAATTAATGTCAATTTATTTTTTCCTTTTTATGTTTTAGCGATTTAAAACAAGAGATTCTTGTATCTTGATCAAGGAACATGGGAATTTTTAAATGTCTCTTTCTATTATAAAAATATATAGAGTTATAAAGTTTTTGGAGATATGGACATGTTGCGGCTTCTATACTGTGAGAATTCCATTGAGATCGCAATGGCGACAAAGTGGAAAACATTGTCCATATTTATTTAAATTAATTAGTAGCCATATAACTTAAATTGTTTCTCAGCTCCAAAGGTCAGGGTAAGTTAGTAAAGAATCACTCCAACTAGTTAATTTATAAAAAAAAAAATTATTTTGCAATAAAGCTGATTGTTTTTGTTCACCTTTGATAAATACCAAAAACAATTTGTTCTGAGGGAAATAAAAGAATAGAATTTTATTCATCGAAGGCCTTTTAAACTTCAAGTTAACTTTCATTATAAGCCTGATATTAATCAAACTCTGAAAATGGCACATCAAGGATCAAAACTTGACCCAAGATTATTTATTGACAAATAAGTAAAAAGCTTAGGCGATAACGTCTTAGTAGGCCTATTATAAAAAAAATAATTTCTTTTCTTTTAAAGATATTAAATAGTTAAATATCTTATCAGTCCTAGACTAAGGCTGTAAATGTATTAATAATATAGGTCTATCACCTAAGTGGCTCTTCAAAAGGTTTTCAGTAAACAATTATTATTTGAAAAAATTAAACCCCTTGATAAAATAAAAAAAGTAATAAAGAAAAATAAAAAATAATTAAGAAGTTAAGTCATTTTCTTTCTTTGTCTAGATCCATAACTTATAGAAATCAAAAATTTGTGTATTTTTGTGTAGAGAAACCCCAAATAAATGTGGGTTCGGCCTATTTACGCCCCCCCCCGGGGAAAACTGGAACTATTGTCCATTGCTTTTCCCAATTTGTAGTTAATGCGACCGAGAAGAAAAAGAACAGATACGATTTGATGCCATTTGAAAAGGTAGAGGGGGCCTCGGGTCTTGGTGTAGTGGTTAGCGTGCTGGCCATTTGTACCAAGGGTCTTGGGTTCGCGTCCCGTCTCAGGTGACACTTTATTTCACTTGGATTGGCTACGAATCCAAATGAAATAAAAAGACGGGGTCTAAATGGCATTTGATGCCGAAAAAGACCTTAAATGAAAAAAAAGAATCGATTGTAAGTTACTGAATAGTTTTAAGAAAAATTATGAATAAAGAAAGCAAATTTGTGAGATATGTTTGTGCTTAAGATTAAGGAAAATTGCACCCCCGGGAGTCGAACCAGGACCTCCTCGCTTTCTCGGCTAATGAACAGCCTATTTGAGAATTGGTTGAAAAATTCCATCTCTTTTCAAACAATGCTCTACCTAGTTAATGAATAAAGAAGTGGGGGGGGGGGGGGGAAAAAAAAAAAAAAAAAAGTAAAAAATAATTTGAAATTGCCAAGTTTAACAAAAAAAAATCTCGCAGCTATGTCAAAACCACCACAGCGCAAAAATATCAAATAAAATTATTATTTTGAAACAGGAAATAGGCTATATCATAAATTTGTGTATTTTTAATAAAAGAGAAGCCTGTTTAGAGGAACGCCAAATAAATCTCCAATTTAAAATATTTCGTATCAAAATATTTTTACGTTCTTTTCATTTATTAATGTTTAAAATTCAAAGAAATATGTTCTTTCGCAGGTAATTGATAAATTTCTTAATTTAATTATAAATTAACTGTGAAAACAAATTAATTATAAAAATTTTATCGTAATGATGTGTAATAAAATTTCCGTAATTTTTACCCAAAAGATTTTCAAATTAGCAAAGTCCAAATATTTTTTTTTTTTTTATTATACTGTATCTTAAAGTTTTAGTAGTAAACATAATAAACTTTTAATTAAACAAGTATAAACACATTTATTTTTATTTAAAGATATTTTAGTGACTTTAACTATGCATATAAGAGTTTATAAATTTTCTCATTTGTACCACAAATTAGCAGTTGATTTACACGACAGATAAAAGTCCTTAAACTCAGCCACCCCAACCAATTTTCTTCCTAAATTAAATTTTCAACTGTCGTAAAATTGTTTGGCTCCATTTGTTTAAAAAATAACAATAAAATGCTAATAGTTTCGAACAATTTTTGTGATTAAAAGACAAAAAATATATATATCCATTTTTAGTATTGATTTTTGTTCTATATTAATTATAATATAATTATAATCATAAAAAAGGAAATATGAAAAAGAAAATAGAATGAATTTATCTGATCATAAAAACTGTAAAATGTTATCTAAATTGTTTTATGAATCTAAATAATTGCAATTTATATTCCGCATCTATGTGCAAAAGCGGACTTGCATCTAATTGGCCCCCGAGTAGTTACTTGTACTATAAAGTAAAACTTTTAAAACGAGTCCTTGCAATTAATCCTTAGTCTAATAAAAATTCAGCAAATACTGCAATTTAAATGTTTTGATAAATTTTATGCTTTCGAATGGGATTTTATTGGTTTTAATTCAAAGTGCGAGGGTATTAAAACCTGAAATAATTTGCAATAAAAACACGTATGGCTCGTCTTTGTTTTGTTGGAATGCACTTTTCGATACGCAGCAGCGTTGCAGTGTGGTGCAAGAACTTTTTCCATTTGAGAATTATTTACAACATGCCAAGTGATAAACATCTTAGCAACTTTTTTACGTTCGCGAAACTTGACATATAGAGAGAGCTTTAACGTGACAAATATTATACTAATAATAGCGAGTCTCAAATAAAATAAAATTTAGAAAAATGTTATTAAAAAAAAAATGTTTACTGATTTTCTATTAAAAAAAGAGGTAGGTGGTATTGTAATTAAGAAAGACAAATTTTCAGGTAATAAAATTTTTATAAATTACACAGATTTAAATGAATCATGAGTAGAAAAATTTAGCTGAACACCAAGATCCTTCACAAAATGATTACATAACAATTAATTCGACTCAATACTATAATTATAAACAATATTAGATTAATAATATAAAGAGGATGCAGCCAATAAATAAAAAAGCATCTATTTTGTTAACAATCTTTATTTAGGAACGTTTCGGCTATGATCAACAAAGCCATCTTCAGCCCTTCAAGCTAGAATTATATACATACATTCATACATTAATGAATGTATCATAGCCGAAACGTTCCTAAATAAAGAGTGTTAACAAAATAGATGCTTTTTATTTATTAACTCATCCTCTTTATATTATTAATCTAATTATACAACAGCCACAATTCGTTATATAAACAATATTGTTAATTTTTTTTGTATAATTTTGACTATAGTGAATAACCATGACTTTCTAATTTATCAATTATTTTCTTCTAGAATCTTTAGACTTAATTTTTTTCTTTTTTTATCAAAATTGTATTTTATTTATGGAGAAAAGTAGATATATAGCTGGATAGAAGATTTTGAAGTAGCAAGAAGAAGAAAGAGAAGCAGCTAGTAATTTTTTCATTTATTTAATACCCATTAGGCTGACGTTTCGGTCTCGGTTGAGACCATCCTCAGAGCTTATGGGCTGTCAATATAGGATAAATATTACAAACTCAATCATATGATTCATAACCAATAAGTTATAATTGACCGAAACGTCAGCCTAATGGGTATTAAATAAATGAAAAAAATTACTAGCTGCTTCTCTTTCTTCTTCTTGCTACTTCAAAATATTTTATTTATGTTAAATACAATGTACTCTCTAGAAGGAGGAATAGTGCTGTACTAAATAGCCAGAATTTCTTGCTTGTTCAATGAAGGGAATCTTGAAATCGTCAGTCGAACTTGTAAGGGAGCGCGCAATTGGTTTACAGAGGATTTTCATTATAAGAAAAGGATTTTAGGAAGAAAATATAATTTTTTCTTCAAGAAACTTGATTTAGTTGGCGAATCCTTATTTGCTCTTTTTATCAAGGAGTCGAATTCTCCGCCGACCCCGCACCGCGGGATTAATAATGGCGAGGACAGAAGAAGAAGAAGATCAAGGAGTCGAATTCCAAAAAATACTCTGTCATTTTTTCTCTTAGCAAGTTGTATTAAAAGTTTTTTTATAATTTTGTTTTTACATTTTAATGATGATTTTTTTTTTTTGTTACTTTAGACCCCCGGGGCCTCCCTTGAATACGCGATTATTGCATAATTAAGGCTTTAATCATATAAATTATTATATATCTACTTTTGAATCAACTATGTTTATCTTTTTTTAGATTAGAAAATGTACAAAATAACTTCAATACGTGTCGTGTTCAGAAACACGGTTGCCAATTCTCCAGAATACTTCGGTTTTCTATGTGTGGGGTCGGATTTTCTGAAGACATTTAGAACCTGCTCCTATTTATTTTAATTGATTGGTAACCAATTCAATTAGAATAAATTTTGGTTCGCGAAGTTAACTGCAGACCTCTAGCACAAATAGCAAGTACTCTAGTAAATCTCCGAGATAAAAAATAATTTTGTAAGTTGTCATTATCGTTAGTGACAAACCTATGATTCTCCTAATATCGGAATCCATACTAAACTTAAATGAATGAAATTAATATTATCTCTAAATGTATGTTGTTTTTTGTGCATAAATTGTTTTTATGTTGATTAAAAATGTAACTAGCCTATATTACTATTTTTGCCTTATAATTCCCAAGGCCCAGAGTCAAAGTGATGCTATTCTTTTTGATGGTCACATCAGATTTATTTATCTCTTATTCGAATTCATATATACATAGCTAGCTATATTCATGAATAAAAAATATATTTTAATTATTACATATAAATGAAGAGAAGAAAATTCATTGATATTCCACTAACCGGTTTTATTTATAAAAAGTATAATTTTATTTTATTTTGTGCTCATGTTCAAAAAATTAAAGAAAATAATATTAGAATGAATCAGTTTTTCAAATAAATTCGTTTTTTTTTCTTTCTTTCTTTTAATCCTTTTAATATATGCAGGTGGCTATGGGCTATTAAATTTTGTCCTTGAAGAAATATTTTAAATTCGTCTACTTTAAAGCAATGAAAAAAAAAAAAAAGAATAACATTAAGAGAAAAAGAAAAAGAAATATTATTCAGAAATACAAATTATTTTTTTTTATACATTAAAGAAGTGAGGCAAATTCCATTTGTTTTTTATTTTCTTAGCTAATAATTCTTAGCTAATAATTAAAATCGAATTTTTTTATACTTTAATAAAGAATGAAATTATTCCTTAGCCTCACGTGAGGCTTCAATAGATAGAGTAAATGTTTTTCTCTTTCTGTGTGTCTTTGTGATAAATTGCAATTCTTATCTTAATCGTCCCTTCGCCTTTTAAGATATCTCACTTTAAACGTAACTTGTTATAGAGAGAGTAATTGCTGTTCTTGAGGTATTTGTATTTTTATGATTATTTTTCATATTGTCTTTAAACTATTTATCGGACATTTGATAGATAATGTGTTGCCATTATTCAAATGTTTTTATAAAAAATTACACAAGCCTGCAAAATAAATTTATTTTTTCAGGTGAATGGAATATTTTTAAAAGAATTATATATTTTTTTATGTGCTGAATCCAAAACTGATCACCGTTTCCCTCCATCACGTAGTTTATTTGTTTTTTTTTTTTTTTTTACAAAACATGGGCAACTTCAAAAAAATAATATAGAAAAAACAAATAAACAAAAAAAAAAAATTTTTTTTTTTTTTCCAATTTTTTTTATAAAAAAGCAAAACAAAATGGAAAAATAGCGATATATAAAAATAAATATTTTATAACAATTAACTATGCATAATTTTTTTGTTCTAATAGAAAAGTATCAAAAAGCTCGTTTTTAAACGGCTGCTTTTATTTTCTGCAAAACCATTTTTTTTTTTTTTTTTGGATGCACCCAACAATAATCACTTAGCATGTTGACGTGCCATCTTCCTTGGAATCGTGTTTCCTGGGAAAATCTTTCACCCTGTTCTTTATTATAGGTTCCTAAACTTTCGGAAAATCAGTTAATATGAAAGTATGAGAAATGAGCTTTTAAGTTCATTTTTTCCTCGAGAGTGCCTTAACCTCTGGATCGACTGTCCTCGTGGTGCAGGGATAGTGCTGTTATCAGTCTGCTGCCCCAACAACAAAGTTAGTATTTTGAACCATCCAACAATGTTCTTGATAGTTAAATTTCTCAAGAATCACAAACAAATCATTATAGTTTTATTGTTTTTATTTTGTTGACTTTTCTCAGTATATTCGTCAAAAATAAAACAAAAGTTACTCGGAGAAAGTACACAACCTCTTGGGGCTATAATCCAGAACAAAAATACGTGCATAGTAGCCATATAAACTGCTATTTCGGGCTTGAACCATCTGTAAAGTGTGCCTTTCGCCTAATATCTTATCCTTTACCAATTCTGAAATATCCATGAAGGTGATGGAATGTTTTAGATATTTTTCAAAGTTTCAGCGATTAAAAAACTGTAAGAAACAGTCAAAAAATTCCCATTCAGTTTTTTTTTCATACTTCTTGTAAAAGTTGATTTGATATGTGTTTGTTTTTAGTTAATCGATCTGCTTTAAAATACTAAATTTCAGTATTTTTAACTATCTTAAAGAATCTTAAACTACAGACTTAAGTCTTTAGTTTCTTTTGTAATTTAAACAAATATTATTTAAAAACCATTTCGACATTTAAAACATTCCCCTTTCGTATTCTTTTATAATCTGTTAACTAGATATATATTTATCTTATTACACCATATTAAAAAAATATTTATTACAGTTTAACTGCTTTGAATTAATTATAAATAGAGTATTAGAAAAGTTATTCATTTTCAATACATTGTAATTAAATTTTTAATAAACATCTAAGATTTGCTTGGAGGCAAAAAAATTACTATTATTTTATAATTTTCCAGTGTTCACAAAAGTCAAGGAAATCAAGAAATTATACGTGTCAGAAAAATTCCACTTCATTTAAATGATAAAAAAAAAAAATTATTTATAATGATAATGAAATATAAAAAAGTTTATTATTATTTTGTTAGATAATATTTAATTTTGTAAAAAAAATACTTTTTTATAAATTATATTATAAAAAAAATTGTAATATAATACTTGATGCATATTTTAAAATATTAAGGCCGCCCAAAGTATAAACATAACTTTGATATTATATGCTTATCTCTTTTAAAGAATATATCTCTCTCGATATGCTATTGAAAAGTAATTTTATATAAAAAGCTTTTAGATTAGAGAACAAAATGAAATTTTTGTTCTAGAATAAAAAAGATTATATAAAAACATTATTTTCCATTTTATAAAGATTTATATATAGGCCTATATATATATATAGTAATCTGCCAAATTAAATTATATAACCGAAACATTGGATAGGTCAGTTCTGATAACTAGTTTGGATGGTAAATGGAAGAATGTCAGGAGATAATTTAATTTATTGATCATTTTTGTATCGCACATAAAATATAAATACCGGGTATATAACAAAAAATAAAAAAATTTTCTCTGGGATTTTGTTTGGAAAACTTCAGATTAAATTATATAGTTTGCCTATCATCCAGAGGTTGCGAATTTTTTTAATTTTATAAATTTGCAAAGCTAATATTTTTATTAACTTACTATAAATAAATAGATTTTTTTTTTTTTATTTCGTATTTTTATTGATGAATGCTTTTTAGAAATAAGCTATCAATTAAGTTTTTTTTTCTCATTTTAAATTCATTTTGCTGATTGAAAATTTAGATGTAAAAATTTATAAAACAATAAAAAATATATTCTCATAGGTGAAATCGAATGTCTTACATTAAAAATTCCTTAAAAAATTTCCTCCCTTCATCTTTTGTAGATTTTATTTTCTTTTCTCTCCATAGGATTTATATTATTTTACGAAGTTTTTTTGCTGGATTTCGGGAGAATTGGCTTTTAAAATCGCAAAAACAGAGACGGCGATTAGTTCTTTATACATCCTGTGTTAACGGTTTGTAAAGTGGAGGGGGTGGGGCGTGGCTAAAAGGATTCTCTAGGCGGAGCATAAGGTTAAGCCACGCCCATTCCCCTACTTTCAATCGTCTGCTCGAGAATGGACAATATTATTGTTTTATTCACTTCTAATGAATTCATTTTGAAAATGCACCTCAAAACAATAGAATACAAATTTCAAATGAGAATTCCTCAAATGAGGCTAACAATAAGATTCTTTTTCTTTGGGGTATTATTTGATCTAAAAAAATCTATAATAGTTTTGCAATATTTATATATTTTTATTTCGATATTGGCCTACTACTGTCATCAGAATTGGAATCCTAACTCCTGAAGATGATAGAATACGTATAAAAAGAATGAAATATATCACCTAGTGTATCATTTCAAATGTTATTTAAAACATTTTTTCAACTAGAGCCTAAAAATTTAAAAATTATTTTATTAAAAGATAATTTTCATATTTGCCTTTTTTGGGCTTATATATTTAAGGGCTGATAACTAAGTCCAAGAGCATATAATTTTGCCTAAAAGATAAAAGAGCTTCTTCCTTCGAAATCAATCACAAGCCACCTGTCATCTTATTTCAGTCATGTAATAAAATAACACCCTGAAAATATTTGACAAGTGAAATAAATTTTTTTTTATTGGTTTTTAGCATTAAGGGGTCGGCGCTTAAAATGATATACGACTGGGGGAGGTTTATTGATATGGGAGGGAGGATGAATGACAGTAGAAGTAATATCAGCCTTATCTCGGACAACACGTAATCGCTATCCACATACTTCCCAGACGGACAAACATTTGCAATTAATTAATGCCATGATGATTAATTTAGTGAATTTACTAATTTTTTTTAGAAAGATTTTACGAAATCAAGAAATACATAAATCTTGGTTCAGGAAGTTGGTGGCTTATCCAGAAATTTTGAATGTTAAAGGATTCTCTTTAGCTTAAATTAATTTTGGTTTATCTTCTCATATTAGAAGTATACCAAGATGGACTTAGTACTGTGGGTACTTAAAATTAATAAATTTTAACGATTATATCAATACAATATTTTTATTAGTTTTTAATAGTGTTTAAAATTAAGATTATATTTTTCTCTCTATTTTTACGGTGGCAAAAATGGCTGGTGGCCTAATGCCAACAATCCTTTTAAATAAATAAATAATATTTTTATTTATTTCTTGAGATTTCAGAGGGTTAATATCAACCCTGGTCCCAAGCCTGCCTCATTTTTTGAAATAGAAAGTTTCCTCTTCACATTTCAAGAATCTGGTGTGACTGGTCGTACAGCACACAACTTTCTCTTTTCCTTCGGCAAGAGAAAGTTGTGTACTGTGCTTGTCACACCAAATTTTTTGTGTCGGCATATATTTAGTTTGTGACAGCACGGTACTTTTGAATTCATTATGAACAGATAAATATTTATATTTTGTTACCAAGGCAACCATTTCTCCTCTCTTTCCTATAAAGTACAAGAGTAAAGTGGTCTTCAAAAGATTTCAATGGCGAAATGAGAATATATCTAAAAAATAATTTATTTTTGAATTTTAATCAAAATCGTTGTAGCGAATTTTGAGAAAATAGGAAAAAAAAAACAAACTGAATAACTACATCAGTAAAGTACTACGACGCTCTCAGTAGAAAAGTGTCTAACTCCACTTTTTTCGAAAATAATTTTTTTGTATTTTCTGTTAAAAAATATCATTTTCCTTATGCCCTGAACTGGGTAAGAGCGTAATTCAAATTTTTCAGTTCGAAAAGTTGCAGAACGAAAAGAGTTTATCAGTGGCTCTAACAATGACAATAAAATGTTTTTTGGCTCTCCTGAAAAATAAACAAAAATGGAGTTAGGCACTTTGCTAATTAGAACGTAGACTAGTACTTTTTGGACGATTTTGATCAAAAACTTGTTATCACGTGGGTGTCTAAGCTTAACTTAAATACAAAATTTCTTGAGTAGAATGGCCGTATAAATTTATATAGAAGAAAAGGACGGGAGCCTTCCTGGGGATAGCAACCAGGCGAAATAAAAAACTTTATATTTTGTTGCTGACGTTTCGAGTACTAGTAGCACTCATCTTCAGGGCAAGCAAAATTGTCAGAGATTAGTGCTTGCCATTTCGCTTGGCTGCTATCTCCAGGAAGGCTCTCGTCCTTTTCTTCTACTTAAACATAAAATTTCAACCTCCTAGCTCAATTCCTTCATGCTTAAAATTGAACACAAACACACAGACAGACGCGAAAACCACTTTTTTGGATTTAGAGGCCTCAAAACGTGTATATCCATTAAAATCTCGATATCGAATTTTTGACATGAATCCAATACTTTCTCTCTCTCGATATATATACATAGGTAAGAGAAAGTAAAATGATTAAGTGTGTATTTTAAATTACAATGTATCCCTCTTTATATTGTAAAATTTATTCATAACCCTCTCCCAATGCCAATTTTACGATTTCTGCACGATTTCATTGTTCCAAGAATTTTCTAGATTATTCTAAATTTGTAAACATTCCATGCACATTCAGACAGATAGTTATTAAAAATATCAAACAGGAAAGCATCGATTCAAACACCTCGCAAGCATATTAAATATAATATTCGTTTTGTTATGAATAAGCAGACGTTATATTATTTATTTATTTAATCCATCTATGGCGCCTTATGGGTGGTCCAAGATTGTGAAAAATACATTGATATGTAACCGGAAAGAAAAAGAGAATACACATGGGCCTACATCAAGCTCTTGTCATATAAAGTCAGACAGGAAAGAACTTAAACACCTTTTGTTCTTGTTTTGCGTAGATCTTCGAAACAAACTAGTTTCTATATTCGTATCGAATAATACTAAAAAGAATAAAACAACAAATTTCTATGGTAAAAAAAAAAAAAAACAATACTTATTAAGTATCTGAATTTTATATTTTTTAGACCAAACTTTTCGCAGCATATGATCACTTTACACACTTGATCTTTTGAATTTTTTTTTTTTTTTGTGATTATTTAATAAAAACAAAATAACCCACTTTCTTTGTTCCTGTAAAAAAATTTTCAATTAAAATTCGTAGTCGTTAAATAAAAAAATAAAAATTGGACAAATAACATTTTTATCAAAGAGGTTATGCTTCGATTAGTTGGGATAGGTCTTTATCACGTTTTTTTTTTTTTTTTTTTTTTTTTAATATTTCCTGTTTATTGGTTTATTTCTTCAAGTTTAGAGTTAAGTTAAAAAAAAAGAAATAAAATTAAATATTTTGAATATTTAAGAATAAAAATTTTTTAATAATCCTAATTTTCATGAGTTTTTTTTACATATAAATTAATTTATATTATAGATAAAAAAATTTATTTGAACTAGTAAATTTGCCGGCTTTTATATAACAAAAAAAAAAAATCAAACAGTAGAGGTGTCATTAAAAATATTTCAATCAGAAACAACATTTTACTCGCCCACGGGGCTTGGAGTAGTTGGTAGCGTGCCTACCTTCTTTCTATACCGAACGTCGCGGGTTCGGACCCCATGCAGTCCGATAATTTTATTTAAGCCATTTGGATACCAAACGACTTAAATAAAAATGCCTGGGCCTCCAATAGAAATATTAATAAAATACGAGTATCGTTAAAAGTCTTATATGGTCTAAGTTGCCGAAAAGAGTGTGTGTATATGTGTGTGTGTGCGGTGGTGGGGGATGTGAGTGTTAAAAAAAAAAAAAAATAATAATAATTAAATAGAGTGAAAGATAGTGTTAAAATTTTAAATAGAAAATAAAAAATTATATTCTTTAAATTTTTTTCATTTCGGATTATCCCCTCCCCCCCCGAAAAAAATATTCAGACTCTGCTAGGAAAGACTGTCAAATATAGTCAGAAGAAAATCATATTTTAACTTTGGTAACTCGTACTCCCATTCCAAGTATTTTTTTTTAAATTTGTTTTTTATTTCGTCATCTGAGGCCATTTTGACCCCATCCCTATTTATTTCCATTGTTTGATAAATTTCTCGCCTGGGCTTTCCACTCATTCCATAAGAGTAAATTTTAAAATATAAATCGAACTAAGATAAATTCATTAATAAAAATTCGAACTTTAAATAATGGCATTGCCCGTGAATTAAATGTAAATAGATTGTTGATATCCAAGATTGCTAATTTATTGCAACCAGAAAAGTTTAATTAAATTAATTTCCAGTTATAAATTAGTAAGTCAATATAACAAGTCAAGCAAATGTAAACGAGTTGTTGTTTTAGATTTACAAATGATAGGTTGGAACTTTGTTATAGGAAAAATGAAACAAAATCATTAATGTGATAATTTGCTTGAAAATATTTTTTCCAAGTTGAAATAAGTGATAAATAGTCTAGACCTTTGAGTTAATTAAAATAAATAAAATAGCGAAATTTATCTAATCACTTTTTTTTTTTTTTATAAAAATAAATCACAGCATGTGGTGGTGGTCTTAAGGCATATATTATTCTATCAGGATTGATTTCTTGAACTTTTGACTTTGTAGAAATAAACAGTGATTAAATTCTAATTTAATTTTTTCAAAAAGAATTGTGACTTAGTGTATGAGTGAAAAATATCTCCCCCCCCCTCCACCTCCATCGTCACCGAAATGAAATCTTATGTTTGCACCTGGAATTTTTGTTTATTATCAAAGTTAATATAAAAAAGAAATATGGTTAGACAAGAGTATCATAAATCAATAATAAATGAATTTCTTAAAAAGGCCATCGAAGTCATCGAAAAGACCTTCAAACGATAGTAAAATTTTTGTTTAATATGTTCATGATTTATTTATTCAAAGTGTCTAAGAATAAGAAAGTGAATTTTTCTATCTTTGATGCTGTTTTAGGTTTAAAAAAAAAATTGACAAGCTGTTGGCTTTAGTTGAAACATCGTAATAAAGGTAAAATTAATTAAAATTACCCCGCTTCCCTTCTGTGGTCGAGAGGCTAAATGTGAAGTTTGAGGTCCCCTGAATCTAAAAAAAGTGGTTTTTGCGACATGGTCTGTCTGTGGGTGTGTGTGTGTGTGTATGTTCAATTTTAAGCATGAAGGAATTGAGTCAGGAGGCTGAAATTTTATTAAATACTATTACTAACAAAAATATTTAGGCCTATAAAAAAATCATTGAACTCTAAAATAATTTCTATTATTTGATTTATCTCTAATTTAATTCCTACAAAGTATCTTTTGAATGTCAATAAGTCAAAATAAAAATCAAATATTTGTCTGCCAAAAATAAATGATAATCATTATCTACTGCTTCAATTTACTTATAAACAATGTATCAAATTTTTATCTAATGTGTTATTAAATAAGCCATGAAAATATTTGGCACAAAATTTATAATTTTTTTTTTTTTTTTACTAGTAGTAAATGATTCATTGAACTGTTGTTCAACATGGAATTTTACATGCTAATCAAATCACAGGATTTGATACATTAAAAGTGTTGTTTATTTGTTTGAATGAAATCTCAAGATCTTGTTTTATATATTGCATTAATTTAATTTTATTTCTTTTTTTCATTTAATGTAAACATTTTTTTAGGCGCCTGAGACCTTGATAACGAGTAGACAAATATGTTTTCTCAATATTATGTTTAAAACAAATTGAATATTTTTATTACGATCTAATTAAACTGGGCCAAATTTTGGTTAGAGGTGGTTGATTGATAATTTCATATAGAAAAAAACAGCATACACGAGTTATAATTTATTTAGTTGCCCATAGCACCTTAGTTCCAAACTTTTTTGAACTCTAAACATGTATTGTATTTCCGAGTAGATCTATTCTTGGACTGCTGAAGAGGTGTTATTTTCAAAGAAGACAAAACAATTTTTATCACCTCTTCAGCAGTCCAAGAATAGATCTACTCGTTTATGTGTGTTTGATTGTTAATTTACTGGACTAAACTAAAAATTTCGTTAAAATTGTATTCCCATCAAATCACGACATTTTGGCATGATCGCAATACTTTCACACTATATAGTAACAACATAGGTAGGTATGAGAAACTAGAATAGCTCAGGGTAATAAGAAACACCGGGATTCCCTTTCTGTACAATATATATATTCAATAAACGCTTATTTAATTAAATTACCCTCCTCTTATTAAAAAATCAGACGCTGAATAAATTTTGATTAAGTGAAAATAACAGATTTATCATTCAAATTGATAACTTTTGATTTATTAAAGCTAAATTCATTAAATTATATTCATGAATATCGTTATTATTTTATAATCAAAATAAACCATTTATAAAAAGAAAAAATTATTTGCCATACATAGCATTAAAAGTCAGCATATTAAATGATAAGGAAGAAGAGAGATATAAACATTATTGAACAAAGAGCCACAGTGTGAAAATTTTATATTTATGATATCAACTAACTATAAATATGAAATATTTACTTCAGAGTGTTTATTTAGATTTATCAAAAAATATATATTTTATAAATATAATAAATGAAAGTTTGACAAAACTTATTTCCTATTTATTATTTACGTAAATTACAATTTATGATCACAGAAATTGAAATTTTTTGACCATAAATCTGCCCGCAATTATGAAAATTCGATAACTTTCTTTGTGGCAAACAAAAAATAACCTAAGATGTAAAAATTTATTTAATATTAATCAAATTCATAATTTGACTAGCTTTCGATGAGCTTCGTCTCCCCCCCTCTCCCTCCCCTCATTGTTAATTTTGGAACGAAGTTCATTTTCCTGAAATCTTTAGAAAGTTCTCTTTGAACATATAAAATTTCGTTTCAAAGTTCTTACTGTTTGTGGGAAACTAATTCAATAGAAAACACTTTTATTGCTTGAAACTGGAATGATTTACGCCACTGCTTAAATATTTGAATTTTAATTGGTAGTACACAATTGAGAATCTTTTATCGGCAAGCGACACTCTGACACCTAGAACAAAAGGCGAAACCTATATCTAGAAGTACTTAAATTCCTTAGTAGAGATTTGTTTGAATTACAGTATACTGTATATGAATAGACAGTATTTTTAATCATTCTTGAGATTTGTCTATCTGAATCCGGTTTTTTTTTTTACTCAAGGTTAACTTTACTTAAATTGACCTTCGACCTAGACATTTTTTTAAGAATAGAAAAGTTAAATGATACTGAATAGAGATTTCTAAAAAAACAATTCTTAGATTAAAAAGAAACTTAAAAGTTTGCGAAGGACAGAGAAATTATTTCTTCTTCTTCAGGCTTAGCTTTATTCTTAGGCGGGATCGGCAAGAATAAGGAATATGACCAAGAGAGAAGAAGAAATAAGCCTAACGTTTGATGGGTCAAAGTGAGAAAAAATGCAAGCCTTGGCTCGGGTAACTCGTGGTCGCCATCCACGTACTCAACAAAATGTGAGCCCCTGAGTGAGAAAAAATTTGAATGAAAATTTAAATTATAATAATTTATGATTTAAAAAAATTTTTTTTTTTTTTTTTTTCATATTTTTGAAACTTTAGATAAATAATGAATTAACGAATTTTATTTTAATCAGTGTAACTTTTTTTATAAGCTACTATAGGTGCACCCAGCCGAAGGCGGGTTGCCTGCTAGACAGGTGGACAGGGCCGGAACTAGGAGATTTTTTGGGGGGGGCAACATTTAATTTGCCGCACCCTCCTTAAAATTTTCTACACAGACAGACAGACCATGTCGCACTTTTTTGGATTCAGGGGACCTCAAAACGTGTATATCCATCTCGACATCGAATTTCTGGCATGAATCCAATACTTTCTCTCTCTATATATTATCATATATAGAGGTAAGAGAAAGTAAAAATAATTTCTTTAATTAAAATATCCATGATGCAAATAAGTGCTTCATGTCTAGCGGGAGACAACAGTGAATACTTTTAATTAATTACTTGTTAAAAAGACCTTAAATGAAAAAAAAAAATACTTTTTTTTAATTAATGTCATGTTACGCATTTAATATAGCTATATTGTTTAAGTTATTTTGATATGCCAAGATTTGATGGATGGATTGCTATGCCGGTAGCTTATAAGGTGATTGAGGTGTGGTTTTGCATCCCACCTAGACATTAATTCTTAGGATGCATCCTACAAGTTATTAACGGTAAATAACCTCAGGTAACAAACGTAAAACGACTATTTGAAAACACTGCTTTCTCAGGGAAATATTAAGTATGTATATTTCAAATTATAGTCTACATAAAAAATTTTAATATTTCAATTACATTTTGGCGAGAAGTCAAATAAAAACTAAAACTTAAACTCCTTATAAGGGTATTTGTTAAAAATTTGGATTCTAAATAATTTCAATTACCTTTTTTTTAAGTTATTAATTATTTTTTCAAATTAAAATAAATGCAATGATTTCTAGAATTAATGCTGTCATATAACCAGTTTGTCAGGTCTGTGAACAGCAGAGAAGTTTACAATTTTTTCATTTTTTTTTTTCTTTTAATATAATTGACATTAATTAAAAGAAAATTAATAATTAAAAAATTTTATTAAAATTTCATCAAAATTTTGCAACAAATTATTAATTGTTAATGAAATGATCGATGCAAAATTTTATATTAAAGTTAGGTTTTTATAAGAATCTTCATCCTCTTCTTTTTATAAGAGGAAGAGGTTAAAAAAAAAATATAAAATTTTTTAATTGATATTTATAAAATAAAATTTTCAAGATTGTTCTTTAATTGAGCTATAAAGCAGACTTGTAAATTGAGGCACTCAAAAAAGAGAGGTCAGATTAGATAGAAAAGAACAAAAAGGATACTGAATGTAATCAGTATCCTTAACAAAGTCGTAGCATGGCTTCATGCAAATAAGTTTATAGCGGAAGAAAGAATGTTCAAAAATACAATAAAAACGAAATTTTTTTCGTATTTTGACTTTCTCTTATTCAAAAAATAGATCCGACTTTAGTTTTTATTGGAAGAAATTTTTTGACAAAAAGTCAATAAAACTTTTTTTACTTTAAAGGTAAAAAAATTTGTATCTCCCTCGAGATGAGGGGATATTCCTTGATCCTTGTTTACAATCCAAAATTCACTTCCTTAGGTTATAGACAACTCAATTCATCTCGAGTTCGGAAATCAAATGGCTTAAATAAAAATGCCTGAACCCCAATAGATATTGGCCGGCTTTAAATGGCCTAAGTTACCGAAAGGACTGTGTGAATGAGAAAAAAGTGAGAGTGTTAAAAAAAAATCTAAACTATACCGGGTGGGCCATTAGTGCGTGGACGGAAGATTGTGGGCTTATTAACGGACATTTTTAAAGTTTGTTGATCGTATATAATGTGGGGCCTTTAGGGCTACAAATTAAAAATATTTTTGTTCCAAATGCACTTTTTATACAGGGTGACCCATATCAAAGTTATGTTTTTTAAATGGAACGCCCTATATATTATTGCATATTTGGATTCTGCGGCCAATTTTAGTATGAGTTTATGTCATGCAATGTATTGTAAAACAAACCGTTTAGCTGCAAATCGGTTTTTGTGAAAAAACTGCTGTCTGAAAAAATTGAATATCGAGCGAACCATAAAACTTAGGGAACTGTTCTTTTGTGAGATTGTTAACCATGAAATGTACTAATGTAGGCCAGATGGGTAACCTGGAATTATTCTTGTGTTGGAGATATGGCCATGCCAATTTGAAAAATTTTCAAACATGGATAACTTTATTTTTTCAAATGGAACATGCTACTTTTTTGATGCCAAGGGACGTGAAATTTAATTCTCTTTCTAATGACATAAGGTTGTCTATATCTATCTTTGGTAGTTTTCTTTTTATTCCAAAATATCTGATAACGAAAAAAAAATACATTTATTATAGACAAAACCATTTTAAAAAACAATCCAAACGCAAACAAAATTGTAATAAATGGAAAGATCTGCTAAATATTCGAAAATGTATTTAAATTTCCCTTAAAATCATTTATTTGAACTCTTCGAAGAAGTCCCGCTTGCTCAAATTGGGGTATGATTTTTCAACAAGATGGCGCACCTCCTAACCTAAACATAACCCTAATTTCTTTTTCGAGAAGTTAAAATAAATGATTTTAAAGGAAATTTAAATACATTTTTGAATATTTAGCAGATCTTTTCCATTTATTACAATTTTGTTTGCGTTTGGATTGTTTTTTAAAATGGTTTTGTCTATAATAAATGTATTTTTTTTTCGTTATCAGATATTTTGGAATAAAAAGAAAACTACCAAAGATAGATATAGACAACCTTATGTCATTAGAAAGAGAATTAAATTTCACGTCCCTTGGCATCAAAAAAAGTAGCATGTTCCATTTGAAAAAATAAAGTTATCCATGTATGAAATTTTTCAAATTGGCATGGCCATATCTCCCATCACAAGAATAATTCCGGGTTACCCATCTGGCCTACATTAGTACATTTCATGGTTAACAATCTCACAAAAGAACAGTTCCCTAAGTTTTATGGTTCGCTCGATATTCAATTTTTTTCAGACAGGAGTTTTTTCACAAAAACCCGATTTGCGGCTAAACGGTTTGTTTTACAATACATTGCATGACATAAACTCATACTAAAATTGGCCGCAGAATCCAAATATGCAATAATATATAGGGCGTTCCATTTAAAAAAACATAACTTTGATATGGGTCACCCTGTATAAAAAGTGCATTTGGAACAAAAATATTTTTAATTTGTAGCCCTAAAGGCCCCACATTATATACGATCAACAAACTTTAAAAATGTCCGTTAATAAGCCCACAATCTTCCGTCCACGCACTAATGGCCCACCCGGTATATTAAAGATATATAATATTGTTGATATAATGATATATGATATTCTTGAAATATCACTATATGTACAGTGAGGGACAATATTAAGTCCCACCCATGCGTTTTCTACTGGTGATTATTTCATTGTTTTTATAAGAGAAAATGAAAATCTTTATTGGAAATTTTCTAGGTTTGAACCATGAATGTTTCCATTAAAAAATATATAATATTTTTTCAAAAACATTGAAATAATCACGAGTAGAAAACGCATGGGTGGGACTTAATATTGTCTCTCACTGTACGTATATTTTCTAAAATAATATTACCAATTTTGAAGATTTTTTTTTTTTCAATTTATTTATTGACTGTCGGCCAGTAGCCATCCCGCCATTCTCGTTTTTTTTTTTTTATTATTAAGATTTTTTTTAAATGTGCCATAAATTTTAAAAAATTTTATCTTTTAATTAATATTTTGTAGATCAGTATAATTATTATAACAAGTATAGTGGTAGCCTTTGACCTACGGCTTAGAGGTAGAGAATTAGCCTCTGGTGCCAAAGTTCGATCCAAAGGTCGCATCCTGACCCAGGCTAAAGAAATTATTTTAATTTAATTGGATATTAATCAATTGAAATATATAGAGAGGGGGTTTAAAGGGTTTCGGATGCCGAAAAAGACTTTAAACTTAGGAAGTAATTAGGAATTCAGCGTCGGCAAATAAAACAAGTTTAATTTTTTAGGTGTACTAGCATAGGCATATTAGTATTGTTGCTATAATTGTCAACTTTTCAGTCTTATTTTTGTTGACTAAGAATCGCTTAAGATAGGCTAAGGTTCAGAAATTTTTACTTCCTACTTGGTGTGTTAAATATTTTCTGCACACATTTCACAAAGGCACTCCAATTGAGAGGCTCATAAGTGTGTATAAAAATCAAAGAGCAATGAGAAAGAGAATCATTTATTTTATCTATCAAAATATTTGGAAATAAATTTATGATATCGAACTGTTTGTTTTTAATTAAGATATAGACCTATTACTGTTTATTTATAAAAGTAGATGGTAATTTGATGATTCAATGGTGTCGTAACTTAGAACGTTGATGACAGGAGCACAATGCTGGTATTTGACATGGTCATTTTCTAAGTAGCCAGCCAGCTGAGTGTTTTCAGGCAGGTCGTTCATATGAGCGTTGCCTGTGTAAATAAACTCTTGAGTTGTTGAGAGGGAGCAGTGTGTACATAAAAAATAATAAAATATTGACGTATTGCCGGCTCACAGGACGCCTCGATGCATCCGAATTGCGAATGCTTTGGCATGCATACTTATCTTAATTCCATTGGGATTCTTTCTTTATCTCTATTGCTTAGCATATCCAATTTTGGTTGATGAGCCACATTGACAATCCAGTCCATTTCTATGCAATTATTTCTTCCTTTATTTTTTTCAAGTCTATTGACCTCAAAAAATAAATAAAATAAATTTATATATTATATTTGCTTGTTAAGTTTATATTTTGTACTTACTGCCTTGCTCTTTACTGATGTGTTTTATAATAAATAAATATTTAATTGGTAAATGGGCAGAATACTCTTCTCGCTATTGTGCGGGGAGAATAAAAAAATAAAACTATGTTTTATAGTCGACGTTTCGAGCGTTGATCACTCTCATCTTCATGGTTCTTCTTGTCCTGAAGATGAGTCTGATGAAAGTTTGAAAAGTCGGGTATAAAATAAATAAAGTTTTATTTTTTTTATCCTGGCTGCTTGATTCCGAGGATACTCTCCCGCCCTGTTTAGCCAATTCAGTATATAGAGTCAAGATATTATAAATATTTAATTTAAAATCAAGTTCCAAACAATTATTTCCAATCTTTATTATAAACTTAAAATTTCGATTTTTACTTTCTCGTATCTTTATGTATGTTAATATATAGAGAGAGAAAGTATGAGATTCATGTCAAAAATTCAATGTCGAGATTTTGACGTTTTGAGGTCCCCTAAATCCAAAAAAGGGGTTTATGCAACATGTTTGTGTATCTGAGAACAAAATATCTTAAGTACCAAAAGAGCTATGAGGTTGAAATTTTATATTTAAGTTAGGTACCCTCCTGGGACTTGACACGAAGCTTTTGAACAAAATCGGCCAAAAAGTACTAGTACTTTACTGATGTACCTTTTCACTTTTTTTCCGATTTTCTCAAAATTCGCTCCAACGATTTTGTTTAAAATTCATAAATCAATTATTTGTTAGATGCTCTTTAAAATGTATATTCTCAAAATTGTGTGAAGCCCACTTTACTCTTGTACTTCATAGGAAAGATAGGAGAAACGGTTGGCATGGTAACAAAATGTAGTCACACCAGATTTTTTAAATTTAATTTAATCTTCAAATCCAAAATAGAAAAAAAAATTTATATTATTAAAAAAGCAAGAACTCTGCCTCCGGGTCATTGGTAGGATAGTGGTCAGGTGTTCGCTTTCCGTTCCAATCGATGAAAATTTTTCTAAATTATATTGCCTACCAATTATCAACCGGCAAATTAATCAGAAGTCTAACACGAGAATAAAAATATATGAAAAAAGTTTATGTATTTTTGAATTTTTAAGAAACAAAGAGGGAAAAATTTATGATTTAAGAAAACACAAATATATTCGTCATAAAAGGTAAAAATACATTATTTTTTAACTCATTTTCCCTTGGCAAGACGAGAGAGTGCATTTTTATATTCAGTTTGAATTTTTGTCGGTCTTAAAAAAACCTTATAAATTAATTTGAAATATTTATTCGATGTTAATAAAATCTCGTTATTTTTCTGAACATTAAGCAGACGCTTTCGCCTTCCCTTCGTCTACAAATTATTGTTTTGTTTATTATTAAAAGAGCAAAATCCTCTTTAAAATGTTTTTTAAGAGTAATTTTTAGTGAAAAATATATTTTGTTGAAGAAAGAAAATAATCTTAGATTCAACTTGAAGTAACTATCAGACTAGCAGAGATAACCCCCCCCCCCTCCAACTCCGGTCACTGAGAGGCTAGAGGTATTGACAAATGTCAATATTGATAGTTTTAAAGCCACGGGGTGCCGGTTCGGATCCCAGGCAGTCCGATGCATATTTATTTAAATCATTTGGAATCCAAATGGTATATTATCGAATTTTAAATATTGAGTATCGTCTAAAGCAGTGGTTCCCGGTGTGCCCCGGCACCCAAGGGTATCGCGTGATTGGCTAAGGGGTGCCGGAAATTTATAAAAAAAACAAACAAATTTTTGGATGAAATTATCTCTCTTCGTTAGATTCTTTCGATTAATACAATATAAAATTTCATACTCCTCTTGGGAGACCCGTGGATGAACAGAGATAAGTCAGCTATGTAATTATAAAATAAAAATAGCCTAAAATATAGGCTACATAAATTAGCTAAGCGGTTAGTAACGACGGAAAGATAAAAAGTAAAAAAGTAATAATAATAAAAATTTCCTTTGATATTAATTTGTAGCATTTTCACTATTTAATAAAAGAATGAGAATGTGTAGAAACTTATTATTATTAAAGAGTTAATAGAAATTTTATTATGCAAATTTTGACGAGGTTGGTTAGAGGCTGGGATAGGGTGAGAAATTCATAAATTTAAAATGATCCCAGATCTAACTTTTAAATTATTTTACCCTCTCTAGCTTCTAGCTCAAGCGAATTAATTTGATCAAATTTATTCAAGTAGCCAGAAATGGAGGATAGTAAATTTAGCTTGCAAATAGAATAAAATATATTAAAATTAAGCAACAAAAAAAATATTCTCTTTAATTCTCGGGCGGTATTAAGAGATTTAAACTTTTTCTTTTATCAAATCAGTGCTAATGGATAATAATTTATTTATCTTGATCATTATAAAGTAAGGAGTGTCAGACTGTAGAGTCTCATATTTCAAATGTCATGAAAGAACTTAAGGACAAGTCAAGACTTTTAAATGTATCACCAGTAACTTGAACATTTTTAGTAACTTTTCAATTTTTTTTTTTTTTTTTTTTTTATAATTAAAGAAAAAAAATATTATGAAAGAAATTTAATTTTTTTTTTTAATTATAAAGATAAAAATAATTATAAGGGGAATTTTTAATTATAGACCACATTTTTGTATTAATTATTTATTAAAAATATAAATACTGTACAACGTTTCGACTGCTTATCTGCAGCCGTTCTCAAGTACTGTGCACTTGCTCCGATTCAAGTGAACTTTTAATAAATAATTAATACAAAAATGTGGTCTATAATTAAAAATTCCCCTAATAATAATATTTCAAATCACAAAAGCTTTAATAAATGAAAATAATTTTTATTATATAACAATTTTTAAAAATTTATTTAAGGTCTTTTTCAGTATCTGAGATCATTAGACCCCTCCCTATTTATTTCAATTGAAATAAATTTTATCGCCTAGGACGAGATGCGAACCGACGACCTCTAGCACCAAAAGCTAATACTCTACCTATGAGCCACAGGTAAGGGACTTTAATATTAATAATTAATTAAAAAATCTGGTGTGATGGTCGCACAGCCTTCGGTAATCGAAAGTTGTGTTCTGTGCTTGTCACACCAGATTTTTTTGTGTCGACATATATTTAATTTCTGATAGTTCGGCACATTTGAATTTGAAAAATTTATAAACTAATTGTAAAGATCTTAAAGTTATCACTTCACAACATAATTAATATGGACAGCTTTAACTCTTACTTCCTTCTAACGAAAATATTTTAGTGATTTTGTAAGGTTATCAATATCGTTGCTATATAAATAAAAAGTAGAGCTATCAGTATGTTTGTATTTAAATTTCATAAAGATAAATATAAAATTCCTAAATGGGTATAGGAAATTAGTGATGCCAAAGAAAATAAAAATAAGCATGTCTTCTTCATGATAGGGGAGGGGGGGGGGTGGAGATGAAAGAAGAAATGCCAGTTATAGATCGAGTAGCCATTCGTATACTATCCAGATGTGGGTAAAATTTATATTAATAGGGTCTATATATAAAAAAAAATATATAAATTGCGGAAAAAATAAAGGATAAAGGTGGGAATTTACTTGGACGAGTATAAGCAAAGGTAAAATAATTCTGAGGTCTCAAAATCTTTAATCACATTTATTTTTCGGGAGTGGGATGACATACGGTGGTCACAAAGAAAAAAATATTTTTATTGGATCAAACTCATTGGGAAGAGAATTTTGTAATTAAATAAATTTCTCCGTTATTTTCAGTAATGGTTTATTTTTGTCAAGAAAATGTTAAAAAAATTTTATTTTTTAACTAAACTCATTGACGTTTCTTCCTAAGTTTAGTAAAAAATACAATATATATATTTTTTTATTGTAACGGCAACGCCTTGTATATAGGCAAATAGGAAAATGAAATTTTTGGCAATGTGAGCCACTTGTTGCCTAACTGCAAGGCGGAAAATTCTTGATTGATTTTTTTATAATAATTAAAAAAGATTCAATACCTGATGGATCTCATCTTTCAAATAAAATATAATGGATTTAGGATGTGTCTGTCAAACTCATTTAATGGAATGTGTTGTTATTATTATGTTGTCATTCAATTTCAATTAAGAAATGAAAGCTAAGTGATTGGATTTAATGACTAATATGAAATCAAAAATATATAAATTAATAATTATAATTGATCATATGCGTATAAATGGAAGGAGCTAAAAAAGTTTTTTGTTTTTATTGTTAACTTTATCAAGTTAATGTCAACAATTACTAAAGCAAATAAATTTATTTTTGAAGATTACCCACACAGCACGGAATATTGCAATCTTGCTCAATGTTGACAATATTGCGGCAACATTGATGCAATATTGCAGCTCAAACAGCAATATTGCTAGTTTGGAATATTGCCGCTGCAACGTTGCCAAAATTCGCAAAGTTTCTGCAACATTGCTGCAATATTTTGTGCTGTTGGGGTATTGTTCTAATTATTTCCGCTATATATTGTCACAGATTTGTTGTTGTTTTTTTAGTTTCAATGAAGAGCTAACTCTTAAAAAGCCTTAAGAGATCTTAAATAAAATTTAAAAAAATAATGATAATAATGAAGAGCAACACTTAGTTTCATGAAAATTCGAAACCGAGAATCGTTAAACAATCAAGGGATTAATAATGGTGCTAGGGATCAAGGTTTCGCATCTAGTCCCAGGCGAAAAAATGTATTCCAATTGAATTGGATACCAATCAATTGAAATAAAATAGGCTCTGTGTCTAAATGGCAAAAAAGACCATAAATTAGAAATTATAAAAAAATTAGAAAAAACAAGAGTTAAGTTAATAAAGAAATTTGAGATATTTTGATCAGTTGAAACCAAGGTAAAATTTGACAAAAAAGAAAAACAAAATGGTATAATATAAATTTGCGTGGTCTATGTATGAGTTATTTTGTCAAATTGTTTTAAATGAAATCAAAGCTCACTGAAATATTGGAAATAGTTTGACACTCATTTGAATAAAAAAAACTGTCTAGATTAGTGGTTCCCAACTGATGTACCCCGGCACCCAAGGGTGCGCGACATGGTCTGTCTGTGTGTCTGTGAACAAAATATCTCAACAACGAAAAGAGCTAGGATGTTGAAATTTTATATTTAATTTAGGCACCCCCCATGGGAGGTGACACGAAGCTTTTGAACAAAATCAACCAAAGAGTACTAGTAGTTTACTGATGCACTTTTTCAGTTTTTTTCTATTTTCTCAGAATGCGCTCCAACGATTTTGATTTAATTCCAAAAATCAATTATTTTTTAGATGGTTTTTAAAATGTATATTCTCATTTTGTTCTCAAAATTGTTTGAAGACCACTTCACTCTTGTACTTCATTGGAAAGATAGGAGAATTGGTTGCAATGATAATAAAATATAAATATTTTCCCATGTTTATAAATTGTACATCTTTAATTTTAATATACGTATCATCGGAAACTAAAATATATCTCGAGACAAAAAAATCTGGCGTGACAAGCACAGAACAAAACTTTCGATCACCGAAAGGAAGAGAAAGTTGTGTGCTGTTCGAACAGTCACACCAGTTTTTTTTAATTACAAATGGAATTTCGGCTCAATTCAAGGTAAGTCTAACAACAAGAGAAGCTTCCGTTTCCTCAGGGTCTGATAAACCAAAGCCTAATCCGCCACTTGTTTATTAATTATAATCATTGGATACATATTATATCTAGAAATAGTCTGAAATTTGTCTCACAATTTTTATAAAGTAATAGCCTAGGTAAACAAGTAAGCGTGATGATGTGTAAGCATGCAGACTTACAATTAATCTTATTGATTTAATTTTAATAAATTGTTTTTTTTTTCTAAGATCCTAAATATAGACAAAGGTCAGTGTTCGAAACAGAGCAGAGTAGGGGGCCACGCGGCTAATTGCTTTCTATTGATAATCCATTTATTAAGAAAAATAATATTTATGATGCAATTTATTTATCCTCTGGCGCTTTAAATTTATTAAATAATTATTAAAGAAATTTCTTATCTTAATAAATTGGTATACCTTTAGTTAGAAGGCATTTTCATTGGCGCCTTTATTTTTAGTATTTTCTAGAATACAATATGAACGATGCGCCTACAATGTGTGATTGAACTATTAATTTAAGACTCCTAAAATAACATAGAATATGAAAGGAAAACAAGTACTCTTCATTAAACTAATAATAACAAATTGTTCACAAGAAAATAATAATTTTCTTGACATTTGATTAAGCTTTCTAAGGGATCATTAACCCTGGATGCAAATTAATATATAAGAAATTTTAAATATATTTTTGATGTGGCATTTCGATACAAAAGTGTCATCTTCAATTCGTAATAATGCAACAAAAACTTTTTAATGTTAATAATTACATTAAAAATATTCATATTCGTTTTATTGTTCAATTATATTCGACTACGCGATAAATTAAAATAGAAGAGTTACTTTTATTAAGAAAAAAAAAAAGTTGTTTCTATTTTATTTTACCTTGTCAATAAACTATATCCAGTATACTGAATATTAAAATTAGTACTAGAGTAATTGTATTTTTAATGACTTTTCTAAAATTATTATTATTATTTTTTTTTTTTTGTTAATGTAATATGTTTCCTTTTTATTATAAATTTTTTTCTTTCTAGAGAAATAAACAAGTTCTAATAATTACTAAAAAGATTTTAATTTTTTTAATTTCAACAAAGGAGAGAAATTTAGAAAATTGCTATATTAAAACTCTAGTTTATTGGCTATATATCACAGAACGTCTCAATTGAAATAAATGGAATTTAGTACGGGAAAAGTAACGGCAGTCCCAGGAATTTGTTAAGGCGTGGAGACCAAAATTTTTGATGTAAGAGTGGCGGAGAGGCAGTGGCGCATTCAAGAGGGGAGATTATGGGGGGGGGGGGTGTAAAAACGATTTAACATAGTAGAAGAAGTTAAATGCTGGGACAATTCGTTAGAGTTATAGAGAAAATAAACCAGCGGTTGCTTTCCACATTCCATAATAAATGTAGAATAAAAAGTAAATATTTCGGCCGCCGACCCCGCACCGCGGGAATAATCAGGCGAGGACAGGAAATTTGGCAAATATTTCGGATTGCTTAAAGCAATCCATCCTCAGTGCATCAAATTATCAAATTATGTGGAGCGTGTTTTAAAATGATAAATAAATAAAATTTAATATGAGAAGCCATTCTTCTTAGAGAATACATTTTCGATGAGACTGAGGGAAAATTTATATATGTATATCTCTGATTAACCACAATTGGTTAGACTTACTTTTAAAAAAAAATCTGGTGTGACTGGTAGCACAGCACACAACTTTCTCTTGCCTTGAAAGTTATGTTCTGTGCTTACACCAGAGTTTTTTGTGTCGAGATATATTTGGTTTCCGTTGATACATATATTAAAATTCATGATGTAATTTTTTTTTTTTTTTTTTTTTTATTCCCCTTATTCGGCTGCAGAGGCCATTAGGGTTTTAATTTTACATATATATTATTACATTTATAATATCGATGGCTACCGGGGGACGTTCTACACGCTGATTTCAGGGGGGTCACCAATCCCGTGCTTGGCATTGCTTAACAGCAACGATTATGGTGACTGTTGCTCTACTCCGTTGCCAGGCCCCCTATGTAAAATTTATAAGTATGGGAAAATATTTATATTTTGTTACCATGGCAACCATTTCTCCTATCTTTTCTATGAAGTACGTACAAGAGTAAAGTGGTCTTCAGAAGATTTCAATGGCAAAATGAGAATATACATTTTAAAGAGAATCTAAAAGATAATTGATTTTTGAATTTTAATCAAAATAGTTAGAGCGAATTTTGAGACAATCGAAAAAATCTGAAAAAGTACATCAGTAAAGCACTAGTACTTTTTAGCCGATTTTATTCAAAAGCTTCGTGTTATGTCGCAGGGGGGTACCTAACTTAAATATAAAATTCCAACCTCGTAACTCTTTTAGTTCTTGAGATATTTTGTTCACAGACACACACTCACTCGTGTTGCCATCCATGAACTCGTCAAATTTTTGATATGAGATATTAAATAAATAGGCAAATGTAACTAATTTTCAAAACAATTAGTTATTTTTAAAGAGGATTATATTATTTCTTCGCCAAATCAAAAAACTTTATTACTCGATTTAAATAGTATTTTGTGAGGGTAACAGCCATTTGAATAAGTCCAAGCGCGAATAACCCCCGCTGTTGAAGCGCTCTAAACAATAAAAAAAAAAAGAATAAGTCCAAGAGGACAAAGATTACGGTTCACTTCAAATTAATTGAAATTTCTTTTAGGCTTTAAAACGATGCCTTCAATATTATGATTATACTTTGTCTCAGTCACGTGGAACGAGCAAATTGAAATTAATTATCTAACAACTATCTATAATCAACTGACCAATTTAGAACAATTTAGAATTCTAAATCTCTAATTTTTATTTTAATGCTAAATGGAAATTTAATAATAAAGGGGCTCAGTCAATAAGACGCATTTAGCAATCAGTCGAAGCAAAAACCATAATATTAAATTTTTAAATTGATATAGAAAATAATCAATTTGAAATTCTTAATACCTTTTCGTCTTTGGCTAATAAAAATCACGAAATTACTATTGCAATAAATTAAGTATTTTTTTTATAAACTTGTTAAATAAAAACAATTTTAGATTTAATAAAATTACCGCTATCACCTAGAAAATAAATTTAAGAAAATTAGATTTTTTGGCTTGCCATAAATTAAAATTTTTAAAAATGATTTATCTAAATAGTTAA
>JAKCPI010018152.1:0-25350 GCA_023213315.1 Euborellia annulipes | reverse complement strand
AGAGAAATCAATGAAAAATCAAAAAATCCACAAAAAAAGCCTTACGCTCCGGTTCACCTGGGGTGAACCTTCGCTGACCCTTTATTTCCATTGCCAAAAAGAGACTTAACGTCTTCTTTTGTGATTTAAGGTTCCACAAAAAAGCCTTAGGCTCCGGTTCGCCTGCGGCGAACCCTCGCTGTCCCTTTATTTCCATTGCCAAAAAGAAATCAATGAAAAATCAAAAAATCCACAAAAAAACTTTTACGCTCCGGTTCGCCTGTGGCGAACCCTCGCTGTAGATATTCATAGATATCTACCGTACTGTCGGAAACTAAATACATGTCGACACACAAAAATCTGATGCGACCTTCGGTAATCGAAAGTTGTGTGCTGTGCTTGTCACACCAGATTTTTTATCCTACTATTCAGCTATTCGCCTCTTTAAGAGATACAAATATTTTATTTTTTGTATAAATCTGAATATGGTCCCAAGAGTGCCCGAAACATCAGTCCTGACCTTAGTTTTTCAATAAAATAATAATCATAGTTGCTCGGCTTCTATTTTTTTTTTATATAATCTCCTGAAAAATTTTTTTAATTTTTGAAATCACCTGGGTATGAAAACTCTCTCTTGGCTACGCCTCTGCATATTAATACTGTTCGTTTTTATAATAATAGTAATTCCATTTAAAGATAGAAACTAATAAAATTAATAGGCCATATAACATTAGAACCCAACTAAAACATTACTATCCATAAGGAAATAGTTAAAAAAACATTTAAGTCATTCATTTCTTTAATGAAATTTTAAAATTTAAACAAGACAATTTCTTTGTTAATTCCAAAGACATCATCGTAAGAAGAAACATTTATCATTCGCATTTAAAACAACAAGAGTGGGATCCCAAATTGGCTTTCAATTTAGTCCCCGTCCCCCACCCCCTCCTCGCTCTCCATTTGCCTCTGTTGTTGTTGATCTCCAAATTAAAACTCATTTGCTCCAACACCTTGGGAGAGATTTTCAAATATTAAACAAATTCACTCCGCTTTCGCGGTTTTAATTAGCAAACTTTCCTTGAAATAAATCAATCTTTATTAATATAACCATCCATTTAATTTTAATTTTTACCCCCGCACCACCGCTATGTAATATCTTTTACTTATTCTCCTTGTTCAAAAAATAAGCAATAATTTTAAAAATACCTTTTTAGAAAATTAAATTCTTTTCTCTCTCTTATCTTGACTGGTAAATTAATGTTTAGATATTTTTTAAATTAAATAAAAGAAAAGAAAAAAAAAAAAAATTATCATCAATGATAAACCAAATAAGAGTATCTTAAAATTTTATATTAAACCCTTTTTATAAACTTTCTAACAGAATTACCATATATGTAAACAAACAAATTTGATATATTAAATTTTACTTTCACATTTGATAGAAGATAAAAATTCAATTTCTATTTAATTACTTAATTTATTATCATTTGATATAATTTTTGGGACGACCTCTATGATGACTTTCAAACTTTGATATACTTATGTTATTGTAATTTATTGAATTTTTTGTATGTACTTATTCTAAAAAGAAAAATATTATTTTAAACATTAGATTAATGATTGCTTATTGATTTGTTAATTCTGAAAAAAAATTCTGGTGTGACTGGTCACTCCAGATTTTTTGAGTCGACATATATTTAATTTTCGCCAGTCTAGTACCTGTTACATTAGAATTCAAGATGTACAATTTAGAAAAATATTTACAGTTTGTTACCATGGTAACTATTTCTTCTATATTTACTATATAAAGTACGAACAAGAGTAAAGTGGGCGTCAAGCAAGAGCAAAATGAGAATATACATTTTAAAGAGCATCTAAAAAATAATTTTAATAAAAAGTGTAATAACAAATTTTGAGAAAGTCGAGTACATCAGTAAAATGTGCTGGTACCATCTATTATAATAGTATTGAGATTAAAGCTCGGTAGTTGGGCTTTTTCAAGGCAAACAAGAAAGCTTTAGTGTGCGTGTGCCATTTGGGCTGCCTAACTACCGGGCTTTAGTCTCACTACTATTGCAATAGATGGTATAGGACCTTTATAGGATACATATTATACAATACATTTATTTACTCCAATCGGTACTCAAAAGATTAAAATAAATATTCATCGGACTGCCTGGGATCCGAACCCACTTTCCTTGGCTTTTAGGTTATCAATATTGACATTTGTCAATATCTCTACCACAGGAAAAAAATCATGCCATCTTATATTTTTTAACCATTATTTTTTATTTATTTTTTAAAGCCTTTTTGGCATCTTAGGCAATATAGACTCATTATTGAAATACAATATATGTGGGGTCCAGGCATATTTATTTATATCTTACCAAATAATTCAAATAAATATTGCCTTTTGAGATTATCAATATTGGCATATGTCACTTTCTCTAACCTCTCTGCCACGAGAAGGGGAATTATTTTATTTTTTTGAACGAAGTTCTTTTACGAGGCTTACAGCAGGGTAAAGTGACAGAATTTTTCACGTAACAAAAAAAGCGTTACACGGATGAAGGCGAGGCCACGCTTACCACCCACTGGCTCTAGAGAATTCTATTTCTCTCTATCTTTTTCTATATTATTTAAAAAAGAAAAGAATTGTTTTAAAAATAAATTATTAAATTATATTCCGAGTTGAAGAAGAGGCGTGAGGAACTTCGTCCCAAGGACCCCCACACGTTTGCTTTTTTTTAAATTCTTTCGGCATCTCAGTCCAGGGCTGGCTAATTCGTGGTCCGTTTTGAACATTTTTCCGGCTCTCGAGATTCATCACACTTTAACAAAAAATATATTTTATTTTATATTTTTCACCCCAAAAAATGTGTAAAAACTTCAGAAAAATAAAAAAATCCAAATCAATTTAATTTAGATTCTGATTCGTTAAGTAAAATTTTTTCATTAGTTATACTACAATATTTATTACAACAAATTTTATCAATTTCTTTTTCTTTAAATTTTTTTTTCTCAATTCATTCTTTTTCTCTTTATTTTTCCTTTTCTTTTGAGAAGCTTTAACGACTATATGAATAAATTCATAGGATGGCAGGGGGGATGTATATCTAGATAGATTATGATGATGATGATTCACACATATCGTTTGGAGCTGAAATTCTCGTAAAAAGCAAATTCGTCAAATAATAAAAGTAAGCCCCCCACTTTACGTCGTCCCCTTCTTGTCCATCATCTCCCAGGCATCGCATCAATATCCCCCATTCCTATTTCACCCATCACCATCACCATTTCCGATCTTTTTTACTCTTTTAACCCACTTTACGTGAAAAACACTTTTACGAGTGAATATAATAGACTTTAAAGTGACTTAATACCACAAAAGTCTATGCCTCTAAATTATTATTATTATTAATTTTTGGCCAGGTTATAAAAAATAAATTTGAATCTTTTAAATAAATACCACACAACTACTTTAATTGCATCTTTGCCGATGTGCAGTGTCGGCATAAAACCATTCATAAAATATAGTATTTTAACTACAAAAAAATATGGTGTTGCTAGTCTCACCAGATTTTTTGTGTCGCCATATATCTAGTTTCCGACGGTACTGTACATTTGAATTTAAGATGTAAAATTTATAAAAATAGGAAAATATTTATAATTTGTTGCCATCCATGGCAATCATTTCTCCTATCTAGCCTATGAAGTTCAGTGTGCTCCATAAGATTTCAAGGGCAAAATGAGAATATACATTTTAAAGAGCAACTAAAAAATAATTGATTTTTGAATTTTAATCAAAATCGTTGGAGCAAATTTCGAGAAAATCGAAAGAAAAAAAAAGACCGAAAAAGTACATCAGTAAAGTACTAGTACTCGTTGGCAGATTTAGTTCAAAAGCTTCGTATCTCGTGCCAGAGGGGTGCTTAACTTAAATATAAAATTTCAACCTCCTAGCTCTTTTTTGCCGGTTTTGATTATAAGCTTATTTTCACGCTCCGGGGGGATGTCTAACTTAAATATAAAATTTTACCCTTATAGCTCAACCTACATAGGCTTCAGTTTAAACATTTTGTATATGTGAAAATTTTAAAAATTAATGAACATTAAAAAAAATGAATATTTTTAATCAATCTTTAAAACTTATAACGTAGTGTTTTTAATTTAATTAATTTTTAAAATTTTCACATTTATTTATTTCTCCTTTCAATATAATTAATAAATTATTGTTTATATATTAATTCGTTTTTTAAAAACTTAAACTATAATTTTTCAATAGCATATTCTTGACTCAGGTCAGTAACTCACAATTGATGTTAGGTAAATGAACCCAGATCCGGTCGGATATTTAATTAGATTAAATTACAGTTATTATTAGAGCAATATATTTTTATCTTATTCAATTACAAAACCTATTTTTATTCTAAATATATTTAGAGATAGACTTGTTTAAATAACTCTTCTTATTTAAGGAAACAAAAATTATACACGTACAAATAATAAGATTCTGTTATTTTTTTACTTTTGCTTCCCACTCTCAATTATCTCTTTATTTGTTTTTCTTTCGGAATATACCGGGACTTAATTTCACTTTCCCGCCCTATTATATACAGTCAAGAGAAAAAAAAAATGATATGACTGTACGCATAGTACACATCCTTCTCTTACCTTTGCTAATTTTAAGTTGGCTTCTGTGCTGGCCACAACAAAACTAAATATATGTCGATACAAAAAAATCTGGTGCGATCAGTCACTCGAGATTTTTAAAAAGAGAATATTTTAAAATCATTCTTTGCGTCAAATGCGAAATGATATAACCCTTTTGTTTTCACACATACACATGCATCCCCACATAGACGAAATATATATATATATTAATTTTATTCTTGTTGATACAGGTTGACAACGGCTTCAAACCTGGTTATCCTTTGTGCCTCAATCAATAAGGATGAGAAAGCCGTTCCTGTTAGATATGGCCCGAGCGCTCGCTGATCAGTTTTAATTTCAGAATCCTTTATTTGGTGAGTAGCTCTTGAAATTTTTACAATTCTAATTCATTTTAAAATTAAATATAAGCTAACATTTAAATCTTTGACTAATTCAATGAATAAATCCTTAAAAACATGAAAAAATTATTATTTCATTAAAAGCATATTTACAACTGCAAGGGAAGTATTTTAATCGTAAACGGTTTTGTGGATTGGATGTTTAGAACATTTATATTTATTAATATTATTATTTCGATTTTGCATTCCTGTCTATTTGACTAGCTTCAGAGATAAATATTTTGATCAACTTTTGATTCCTTGTATACCAAGGGTCGCGGGTTCGGACCCCAGGCAGTCCGATGATTTTATTTAAGACATTTGGATACCAAATGGCTTAAATAAGAATGCCTGGAACTCAAATATATACAGTATATTCAAATAACGGTTTTCGTCAAAGTCTTATATGGCCTGAGTTGCCGAAAAGACTGTGTGAATGTGTGTGTGGAGGTGAATGAGAAAAAAGTGTGTTAAAAAAAAAACTTGATTAATTTCTATAAAAAAAATAAAATTTTTTTTAAAATACTTTAATAAGTATGCTAGGAATCGAGAAGAACAAAAACAGTTTAGAACAATTATTTTTTAATAATTTTATCAAAATATGAAATTTTTGGGCACCGAGAATCGAACCCGGAATCTTCAGCCTATCCAGGAGATTTAATCTGAGTTGTAGATTTGGTTGCCTGGCGATAGTTGAAATCGGATGGTAGGCTAGAGATCTCGGGAGATCAAGTGTTAATTCTGTCCATTAAATTTCCAAATAAATAAAATGAAACTCTTTAAAGCCAATAAATGGCCAAAAAATTTCTAATTATCCAATTAATTTAAATGAATTTTCATCGTAAAGTCTGGGATTCTAACTCTTGACTTTTAAGGTTATCAATATTGACATTACATCTCCTCTCTCTGGTAGGGCTTGATGTTTTTGTTTGCAAAAAAAGTTATTTAGTTTAGGCTATTTACGTTTATTTTGTCACTTCACCTCTTGTATATTCGTCGATTACTCGTTAAATTGACTTGACAACTGGCGCCCTTTCATTTCAAAGCACGAATCTTCCTTTTTTTTTAAAGGATTAAGTCTGACAACATTAGTAAATGTTATTTGAGAAGAATACAAGTGCAATTTTTTTTGTTGTTGTCCATTCCCTCTCTCTATCAACTACTCCTTTGCTTCTTCTCTCTTGACTTTGCCAAGTTTATTTATGTGCAAACGGAAAGCATTGCGGGGCGCCAACATTCCGGCAGAAAATCACCTCCGACTTGTGGCGCCCAAATAAAAGACGATGACAGTCGTCGCAGAGCAAAGCCACTTGTCGCCTGGGTCTTTTTGGCCCCTCTACTCAAAGGGAAACATACAATTGACTTTATTAAACTAGCTAAAAATACCTTTCATATATCAATGGCACAGTTGGTTACTGGGGCATTACTTACTCTTCAGTCATGCCTTCCTTGTCCTCTATTCTACTATTAATAGTAATATTTTAATGCTTGCTTTGTTACTCGTGGTATATTTGAGTGATTAAACACTAATAAAATTTACTTAAGGGGGTTCAGGAGCGATGTCTAAACGAACTTTAAAAAAAAACTAGACTATTATAAGGAATTTTTCATTTTTTTAAATGAATTAAATTCATAAGAGATTATTGGGACATCGAGCTATAATTTTTTTAATGACTTATTAAAAAATTACCGTAATTAATTTTTTTGTTATCAACCAAATACAAAAAACAATCTGCCCCAATAATCTTTAATTTTTTTTAAATTTAAAAATGAATTTATTGTTATTATTAATCACATATTAATTAAGAAATTTTTAAAATAAGCTTAGATGATTTATTTAAAAACCAACTGTCAAATTAGTTCAGCATTCTTGCAATAGATGGCAGGCTAGTCTAACAGACGATATAATATTAGCCTATATTTATATATTTTTATGCTTTTATAAAAAATATATAATAACATTTATAAAGTATTTATTGTTAAAAGATCAATGAAAATCAACCAAATGCATTAAATATTATTAGCTACCATTCTGACATCTCTTGGCAAATTTTTGAATTACTTGATTTTTGGGCATACTTTTTATGACACACTACGCCATCTTATCGGGAAAAACATGCGTAACCACTTGTCTCCCAAGCCCCCTTAACGAATCAAAATCCACAAAATAAAACTCGATTAAATAAAAGAGCCCTTTTGTGAATGTAAACCAAATGTCATGATCTTGTTCTTTTTAAAATTCGCCTTTTTTTTAAGGAGGGTAAAAAAAAGAACAGTTGTTAAATAAAACGTGTGCGCATCTTGTCTTAATGAAATCTCCATACTATATAACCCAAGAGCCTGATGGTCTTCTTCCCCCTCCCTTCTCTCTTTTAACACCAATGCAATACACTATGCTTAAAAGGGAAGAAGAAATGAGAATGAGGAAATCCCTAAATGAAGTAGCTATGTTGGTGTAGACGATTTCGTTTCCAATGTTCCGATTCCAGAGTTTCCCCCTCTTTTTACTTATTCTAAAGGGCCTTTTCCTTCTTTTTGAATAAATTCACTTATAGCTAATTTCCCATTTCAATTGAATTGCTAGTTACTCTGAATAGGAATCAGGTTTCGAGTCACTGAAAATGTGAATTCAAATGGTGTTTAATGAATATAACAAAACAAGCTAAAATCTACACCAGTAGACTTGTTTCATTCGTTTTTTTTTTCACTGGGAGAAATTGAAATTGAATGCAGATTCACTTCCTAAAATATTACTTTTTATTTTACGGGTTTTCGGTAATTTAGAGTTAAGTAGGGTGAATTTAAAAGGATATATAAATGGTTTTTACTTTCTCTTACCTATATATGTAATATATTTATATATAAAGAGAAAGTATTGGATTCATATCAAAAATTCGATGTCGAGATTTCGAGGTCCCTGAATCCAAAAAATGGTTTTCGCAACATGGTCTCTCTGATTGTGAACAAAATATCTCAAGAACGAAAAGAGCTACAAGGTTGAAATTTTATATTTAAGTTAGGCAACACCCTGGTACGTGAAAATAAGCTTTTGAACAAAATCGGCCAAAGAGTACTAGTACTTTACTGATGCACTTTTTCAGTATTTTTCGATTTTTCTCAAAATTCGCTCTAACGATTTTGATTAAAATTCATAAATCAATTATTTTTTAGATGCTCTTTGAAATGGATATTCTCATTTTGCCATTGAAATCTTCTGAAGACCAATTTACTCTTGTACTTCATAGGAAATATAGGAGAAATGGTTGCTATGGTAACAAAATATAAATTTTTTCCCATATTTATAAATTTTACATCTTGATATTCGAATGTACCCTATTGTCGGAAACTAAATATATGCTGACACAAAAAATCTGGTGTGACAAGCACAGAACACAACTTTCGATTACCGAAGCTAAGAGAAAGTTGTGTGCTGTGTGACCTGTCACAACAGATTTTTAAGTTTTTTTCAGTTATCAAGTCGACTCTATTCATACCATAGGCAATGAATTAATGCGACTATATATACTATAAATTTATATATATGCTTACTAGTATAGGGGGCTATATGTAAATGAATGATTGACTTGAATTCAAATAATTAAAATCCATTTCGAGTGATTTTAATATTTTCCGGGGGCGACATTGATCGTCGACGTCTATGTCGGGGGTGGTGTCTTGCGATGCGGCAAAGCTGCGCCACCCTTCGGGTTCCTTAATGGCCCAAAGGGCCAGGGCTCAAGGCCCTCCTTCTCTGATCGGCAGTGTACTCACGTCTTGAGACAGAGCAGCCTCTCTCTCTCTCTCTCTCTCACTTCTCTTACCTCCTACTCCCTATCGTCCTCGTCGAAACCTCCCAAACGATTCCGTCATCAATATTTATGCAGCAAAGTTTTAATAGGAATCGAAGAGGCTAAAATGCGTCGGGACTTGTGGTTAAGATGGCTGCATATGCCTCGTGAAATAAGCCCACTCCCCATCTCTCCCGATGGATGGATTGTAGATGGGAGAAGTCAGGGAAACTTTTTTTTTCCATCATACTCACTCTGACTTTTAATTTTTCTTTCAAGAGGTTTCTTCCTTAATTGACAAAATTACTTCCAATTTTCTTTTTTTCCCTCAATGGACTTTTTTACCACAAAATTTGAAATTTTTCTAACAGAATACACAATAATCTACAGTAACTATTCTATCATTCAGTTAAAACTGTCTGTCCACCGACTATTATCATGAGTAGAGACCGGATTTTAAGCAAAATTCTTATTGCTGAAGCCACCATTAGATATTTAATTTCTTCTGGAAATACGAAAAACTAAGTGTATTGAGATTGCATTTTTTTATGCTTTTTTTGAGTTTTCATGCTTTTTTTCCCTTCGTGCTTATTTGAACTTATTTTACGAATATTTATAAAATTTTTAAAAATAATTCTAAACATTATTCATCAAAAACGTTTATGTAAAGCAAATCCTTCGGCATCTGAGTTAATCGCTTCCCTACTCTGGCTCGGACCCCCTGGACCCCCTATTCTGGCTCGGGCCCGCCTGGACCTCCTGGACTCCCTATTCGGGGTGGACTACGGCTGACCCTCGCAGGGGGGGTATTCTGGTGGGACCGGCCGCACACTTTCGGTAATTTAAAGTTGCATTCTGTACTTGTTTACCAGAATATATTTTACATACAAAAAATTTTTAAGTTTTATTTTTTAAAATTTTATATTAAAATTAATTACCTTCTTAACCTCCTTCCCCCTTTGTATCCGTCATTGGTATGAGTAGAAGTTACTTATGAGATGCTTTTTTTTAAATTTTATGCTTATTTAACAACTTTTTATGCTTTTAAGCAATTTTTTTTTTTTTTTTCATATTTTTATGCTTTTTTGTCCGGTCTTTAATCATGAGTCTAAGGAATAATATGAATATGAAGAAACTAGTTAGTATTTCTTTTGCTTAAGGGAACTTCAGTTTATTTTATCCAAGATAATTAGAGTTTTTTTTTTTTTAAACTCTATACTGTAGTCCTTTTATTTCAATCTTAAAATTTTAATTTCTTGATCATTTTTTTTCACTTTCTAATTTAAATGATCTTATCTTTTCTTGTCAGATTTTTTTTTTACTTTTCTTCCTTGGTCCTTACGAAAAACTTAACAAGTGGCAATGTCTCGTTAACGAGACAATCTACCAAATCTAAAGAGCTATGTAAATGTAATGTTTATCTCTGAAGTATAATTTTATAGGTCGTCATTAACTCGATAATTTCACCATTTCCTCATAATAAGAATCAGATGAAAAATTACATTAGATAACGAAAAATTAATTACCTGAATTACTACCCTTTTAAATGATAAATAAAATTTACATTAAATCAAATAGATATGATAAATTATTTACATTTCATGTCCTTAATAAGAAATTAAAGTACTCGAAAAAAATAAAAATATATTTTTTTAGTACTTAATTTAAGAATGAAATAAAAAAGCCTAATAAAATTATTTTGCACATCCATTTCTGAGCAGAATAAAATTAAAAAAATTCTGGTGTGTCTGGTCGCATCAGATTTTTTGTTGCCGACATATATTTAGTTTCCGACATTAAGGTACATTTGAATTCAACATGTAACCATGGGAAAATATTTATATTTTGTTACCATGGCATTCATTTCTCTTATCTTTCCTATGAAGTACAAGAGTAAAGCGGTCTTCAAACAATTTTGAGAGCAAAATGAGAATATACCTTTTAAAGAGCATCTAAAAAATAATTGTTTTATGAATTTTAATCAAAATCGTTAGTGCGAATTTTGAGAAAATCGAAAAAAACTGAAAAAGTACTTCATTAGAGTACTAGTACTCTTTGGCCTATTTTGTTTAAAAGCTTCGTGTCACGTGCCAGGGGGGTTCCTAACTTAATATAAAATTTCCATCTGCTAGCTCTTTTTGTTTTTGAAATATTTTGTTCACATACACACACACACAGACAGACAGACAGACCACGTTGCGAAAACCACTTTTTTGAATTCAGTGGGCCTCAAAACGTGTATATCTATCAAAATCTCGACATCGAATTTTTGACATGAAACCAATTTCTTTCTCTCTCTATATATTAACATATATAGAGGTAAGAAAAAGTAAAATATAATGGATATTTAGTTTTTTACATATTTATAGAGTAGCTAGAGTAATTAGAATTTTATATTTAATTGAGGTGTATAGCAGCTGATAATATGATTTATTTAAGGATCAGGAAATCTTCAATGAGCAACGCAGCTAATCGTTTTTTCAAAAAAATGAATAATATCATTGTCATTTTGAAGATTTCCTGATCCTAGAATTTTATAGAAACTCCAGACAGAGGAGGAATTTAGTATTCCTGCTTCAAAGTATTAATTCATACAGGAAGTCCATGTATACGAGATAATAAAATAAGAAGGTGAACTTATCTCTCAGCATTGTGTATTATAATTTATTCATTTATTTATTTTACTTTAATTAAAAATAATCTGCCAACTATCTTCCTTCAAGTCCAATTAATTGTACATAAAGTTTTCTGCAAAGAATAAATTATACAAAATTTTATAGCTAGTTGAGTTTATATATAAAATTCTCTCAGACTACATAATATCAGCTTCTTTTTTTTGTTTATCTTTCTCGTCATCTAGGGTCATTTCTCCCCATGTCCATTTATTTTAGCCAATATTTTTCTCGCTTGGGACGGGAAGCGAACCCGCGACCTCAGGATTGAGAAGCAAATTTCTCCTCTCAACAAGTCACGAGCTATCAAAAACTTGATCATCATTCTTTTTTTGACTTGTCATGGGGGGGGGCCCGGCCCGCTTTTGACTCGTTTTTTTAGATCCATACTCAGAACGTAGTTGATCCATTTAGACAAGAATTTTTGCATCAATTAATTATTCATTTTTTGAAATTTTTATTTATAAATAAAAAAAAAGCATTAAAAATTTTTTCTTTTTTAGAATTCCAATTGACATGAAATAACCCATTTATTTTATATATAGTATATATCCATTTGATTGAAAATCTCATCAGTTTATTATATTATAAAAAAAAATATATTTTTTTTCTTTCAATTAAAATTCAAAAATAATTTATGAGAATAAAATTGGCGATATTTTCAGTTAAAAAAAAAAAAAAAATACAACGTATAGGGAAAAAAGTCGATTTTGGTGTTAGAGTATTTTTAGATGATGGATCGATCACTTAATTCGCCATGCATCGTTTATATATTGTTTAATGATTGAATGCGAGGCTTTGCATGGCACCGACCTTGCCTCCCTCTCCATCGCGGCATTTCTGCTCTTTTGTGCTCATGTTGTTGTTGTTGTTGTTGTGATGCTATATATAGATGAAGAGAGCTGCTTCCTACCTGCGGGGGTTCGAGGTCGGCTGATGCCCCACCCCTCTTTTCACCTGCCCATACCTGCTGACACCCACTACACCTCCTTCGCATGCCTATCCATTTCGATTTATCCAAAATAGAATCGGATCGTTTTTCAAAACAAGTTCACAAGATGCTAGCGAAATGATACCTTCATTTGAGAACTCGATAAATACAATGTAATCTTTTATTTTCTAATAATAAATTACAGTTAGGTTATTATAACTAACTCTAGATCCACGTTTTAAGAGGTAATAAAGGACAAAAGGTATCTTGAAAATAACTATCTGCCTAGGCGAAGAGACTAAATACCCTCTTTGGAAGTACAGTAGAGTCCCGGTAATCCGAACTTCCGGTTAATCCGAACTTTTTTGCATACGATTTTTTTTTTTAAGAGGAATATAAATGAAAATTAGACATTAAAGGAACTTTATTTATTATTAATTTATGAAATATTTATTTAGAGTTTAATATCACCGACAAGTTTCACGGTTTACAACGTTATAAATACGACTTTATTATCAAAATTAACTAATACAAGCTTACAATTCCGGTTAATCCGAACTTCCCGATAATCCGAACGACCCTCGGTCCCAATTAGTTCGGATTAACGGGACTCTACTGTATTTTTTTTAAACATCTTTGAAAGAGTAGTGCAAAAAGATTAGGGTGGTGCTACAAGAACTGGTTATTTGGCATTATATATAGCAGGGGTGGCCACACTTGGTGATACTTAGAGCTGTATTGAAATATCGAAAATTTTTAAGAGCAAATCGGAAAAAAATTCGCCCCTTTGCGGAACCTAAGTTTTCAGTCCTACGAGAAATTTTGTTTTTGCGGAACCAAAGCTTTCCGTCCTGCCGGAAAAAATTTTTTCCCATCCATGAAGATCATTTTACCTTTTTTTTGGAACTAAGTTCTTTAACGCGGCTTACGCAGAGTGAATTGGGAGAAAATGTAACGTAACAAAAACGCGTTCCTAACAAAAATGCGTTCCCAGCGCCCGAGCGACGGCGGAGGAAGGCGAGATTAGCCGATGTCTTGGCGAGGCCACGCCCACCTACTCCTTCTCTTTATTTCCTTCTATCTATAGTAGACGGGAAATTGCTCGCCTAAGGCGAGCAAAAGGTTCTAGAGGGCGCAGCTCCCTGGCTATTCATAATATTCATATTAAATTATATTCTGAGTTGAAGAAAAGGCGTGAGGAACTTCGTTCCTGCCGGGGGTCCTACGACCCCACACGTTTCCTTTTTAGAGACACAAACACGGAATTTTTTCCTCCCTGCAAAAAATTTTGTCCTTGCGGAACCAAATTTATTCACTTTTTTTAATTAAGCCGCAATAAAACTCAAAAAGAGTTGCATGTGGCTCGCGAGCCGCCGTTTTACCACCGTTGATATATAATTGATATATAGTATTGAAAATAGAGGAAATAAATTTTATTATATATTATATTTACTTACCCAATGTCTGACGATTACTGGGTTTGTTTGTCATCTTGTTCTCGCCGGTGGCCAATTTAAATTAATTGATTCTCATCTCGTGGTCCTGGGCCTTGGAATGCCAGCTCTTCTCCTCTCTCTCTATTGGATTGCTGTTTGTTTAGGGCCCAAGTGGCCCTTTGAACAAACTCAATTGCTTTCCACCTATTGCCTTCTCAACTATTTCTATTATATAAATTAAAAAAAAAAAAACGACTGACTCACTCCGCTTCTCTAACATCAAACGCCTGTGCGTTCTTATGTTTAATTAATTAGAGAAATATAATATAAAAGTTTTTTTTTTTTCTAGAATAAAATTCATTTTCTTTTTTTTTCTGATAAATCACCATCTAACTCATTTATACACTCATACAATATAAAATATAATTCTTAATTAGGTCAGTAAAGTTTTTACTTCATTCATTATTTATTTATATCATTTATCATCTACTTAAAAACGTTATCTAGCAGTAACATGCTCATTTAATAAACAATTTTTTTTTTATTTACTTATAAAAACTCTTAAAATGATTTTCAAATTCTGTAGTCTATTGAAAAAATTTCCCCTAGACTGCAATCTTTTTTTCTATTTTCTGTTGATTAGAGTACCTTCAATGAGAGTGTTGACATACGACGTTGGCCGCCATGTTCCAATGTTATATGGGTATACGAGAATATATAAATTTCAAATTATATGTAGATAAAATAAAATTTTCATACTATTCTAGTATACTATCCATATTACATTGGAACATGGCGGCAATCTATGTCAACACTCTCATTGAAGGTACTCTAATATTGATTATATCCAAAAATCAAAATTTATTTTCTTAATTTTTTTTTTTTCCCCCCCCCCCCCCCCCCCCCCCCCCCCCCCAACCCCCCCCCCCCGGCCCCCCCCCCCCCTGGGCTTTCTTTTAATTATCATTTAATTAATTATATAAATTTAAATTTCAATATTTTATACAAAATATCATTTTAAACTTTTTGTTTATCTACGTTTTTTTCCCGACTTCGAACTTGTTTTAGTTCCTTGATCGGTTATTTTGGATTATCTTTTAAGAAACATTTAGTCGTATTGGAATTCTGTGAGGGCTTTCATTCGTAGGTAATGATAGTTACAAACCAAGACTGTCGCACAGCACATAACTTTCTCTTACCTTCGGTAATCGAAAGTTGTGTTCTGAGCTTGTCACACCAGATTTTTTTGTGTCGAGATATATTTAGTTTCCGACAGTACCGTACATTTGAACGTACATTTGAATCAAGATGTATAATTTATAAACAGAAAAATATTTATATTCTGTTACCATGACAATCATTTCTTCTACAAGAGTAAAGTGGTCTTCAGAAGATTTTGAGGGCAAAATGAGAATATACATTTCAAAGAGCACCTATAATAATTTATTTTTGAATTTTAATCAAAATCGTTGGATCGAATTTTGAGAAAATCGAAACAAAACTGAAAAAATACATCAGTTAAGTACTAGTACTCTTTGGACGATTTTGATTAAATGATTATTTTCACTCCCTAGGGGGGACTTACTTAAATTTCTAACTTAAATATAAAATTTCAAGCTCCTAGCTTCCTTCATACTTTAAATCGAACCCAGACAGACCACTTTTTTGAACCTTTCAGGAGACCTCTAAACGTGTATATCCGTTAAAATCCCGACATCGAACTTTTGACGTGAATCCCCTCCCCCCCCCCGAGCCCTCTTTCTCCCTTATATATTAATATATATAGATGTAAGAGAAAGTAACAATTATAATTGATTTTAATTAATGTCGTAAAATTTTTCTAAAGGGCAAACAACTTGATTAGAATTGATTAACAAAAATGTTTTCAATAATAAAATCAAATTTACAAAAATAATTTTTTTTAGGTTATTTAATTCATTCCAACACTTGATTTTTAGAGGTATACTAAAAACCTCGTTATTTTTTTTAACGACAAAATTTTTTAATTTGAATACTAAATTCCGAATTTGAGTTGCCAAAAAAAAAAACGATTCTTTTCTAAATGAAATCATCGGATTTATTGAATAAAATTGGAAGCTGTACATTCCGTGCCGCTGGTACTGTCCATATATAGATTGCACCGAGTTATTCCCCACTCTTTTTTTTTTTTTTTTTTTGCAAACAATTGCGCCTTGTTAGTTGGTTTTTGTTCACTCGTACTCGACATGCTTGCAAAAAGCAAATGTCCCTCTAATAGCATTAGAATGGGTTATTTTTTCCCTTGTTTGTATGTATGAATGTATGTGTATGTGTGTGTGTGTGTTATCGGAGTCCTTGGACGCCACGTGTGAGGGTGGGGGACCCCCACGTGTCGGCCTATATACTATATACTATATATGGGTATGTGGTGCTGCGCAGAGGGTGCGCAGCCCCCCATAAATCGCGGCCGCATTTCTTTGCCGCAAGGGGGGTTGGTTGGCCAACTGCCGCAACCCTCAAACCCCTCTACAATTATTTCCATTTCTATTTTTCTCTTTTTTTTTCCTCTCTTTCTACTCTACTTGCCCATATCATATTGTATTGCCGCTACTTCCATGCAAAACAAATCTTGTTACTTAAACAAAAAAAATAATGTTAAAAGGAAAATTTTAAATCAAACCCGATTTTTAAGTTAACATCTTTATTATTATTACCGAAAAATTTTTTTTAAAAGGGGAAAAAATATTTTTTTTTTACTCTAATTTTAATAATATTTTGCACTTGACATGTCTCTTTGTTTATTCTATTTTTTATATCAGACATAAAATATATAAGATGAAAATATATAGATTTAGGCCTATCAAGTAAATTTAAAATTTAGATGCCGTTTCAGACCAGTACTCAGATTTTATAGAGTCTATTGATTCCTTTTTGTCACTTACCACCCTCTGAGGTTTTAGGTAATAAACATATATAATTCTTATTATTTACAAATATTCACTTTTACAGTTTTTTTTAAAGGCATATAAGACTATAGGGTATGGACTTTTAACGATACATATTATATTAAAATACGATATATTTGGAGATCCACTTCATTTATTTATACCATTTGGAATCCAAATGATTTAAATAAATATATATATTGGACTGCCTGGGATCCGAACCCGCAGCCAGGGGCTTTAAGATTATCAATATTTACATTTGTCAACACATTTAGCCTCTTGGCCACAGAGGGATGGGCCCCTGTACCTTTACAGTTTTTTTTTTTAACACTCACACTTTTTTCCCATTCACACTCACATTCACATACACATACACACGGTCTTTTCGACAACTTAGGCCCTTTAAGACTTAGTTAGCACGCTAACCCCTACACCAAGTCCCGAGGGCATCTTTACAGTTAAATAATTGATTTAATTATTAACCATTTATTGTTTTATTATCTTTTTATTTTTTTCCTCTTGCTGTTTTGTTATTGGTCTTGCCCATTTCATCACATTTTTGTCCATTTCCCCTAGTATTTTTGTCCACAGACTTTCTATGTTGCCTAGGTCTTTCTTCCTTGTCTGTATTTCTGTGTCTAGATGCTACAGTACATTAACTAAGCCTATAATTTTATTAAATTATAAAGACTATCAATTAATTTAGAAAAATAGGAAATATCGAAAAAGATCGAAAAATAACAAAGATTACTAAAACATTTAAAAAGCTATGTACTGAATAAATTTAGCCCGTGCTTGGGCTAGAAGCTGGGTGATAAGTGCATATAATGTTTTTTTTTTTTCGAATAATTGCTCCTTAGCGCATTTGTATTTTTCAAAAATTTGGTTGTCGACAGCAAGCCCGAACGAAGTTATGACCTCTTGGTATATAGGTATCTAATTTAATTCAGGGTGTCGATTTGAATGTGTATAATAATATAGGCTAGTCGAGCCGTTTTCAGAGTTTCAGTGTGATTAGTTAAAGAAGAGATATTATATATGCTTCTTGAGATTCCTACTCCGAAAACGCCTCGACTATAATTAAATTTTCAATATGATTATTTTAAAACCTTTTACAAATTGCACATAATTTTTTTTTTTCTTCATATTTATTTTTAACGCTATTTTTCTGCTCTTTTGCCCAAAAACAAAAGTTAATTTGTTTACCATTTTCAAAAGCCAGTCAATTGATAAATACGATATTTAATATAGTATATGTTAAATTAAAAAAAAACTCTCTCTCTCTCTCTCCCCTCTTTTTTTTTTAATATTTTGTTGAATCAATTAAATTCAATCCCCTTCAAGTTATTAGTATTATTTGAACCTATTCCCTTTCTGAATTTAATTTGATTTGAATTTCGTATGTAATGCTTGTCCAGTCCTCTCTCTTTCCACTTCAAGAATAGAGAAAGAGAGGACTGATCTGGGATGATGATGACGCTATTATAGAAGATTACTGGAGCGTTAAGCAATCACCAACTCTGTTTCTAATTAAAACAGATTAAAGAGATCCATATTCACTGAATGAATTTAAAAAATATATATATAAATGTCATTTTGATCAATAAATAATCAAGTCTCTTCTTAAAATAGAAGGGTAAAAACTCTCTTTAATAATCTTTTTTTTTTTTCTTTCATTAAGATTACATCTTTTATTTCATAATAAAAATCTGAAATTAAAATCTAATGTTTTTATACTGAAATAGCTTATTCCCTTAGAATTTTGATGACCTCAATATGCTTATTAAAAATTTAATTTAAAGAGGAAAGGGTAGAACAAATTAAATAAATGGCTATCCTAAAATACGGGATCGGCATCGTTTTAAAATTGTTGCTTTTGGACTCGGTTATTTTTAAGGCGGCTACATACTTAACTGCAAACTTGACAATCATGCACGTGCAATTTTTTTGTACAAGCAAACTGTAGGGTCTGTAGGAGAATTTTGCGCAAGCATTTTAATTGTGCAAGCAGCTTGATGCTCAATTGAAACTTAATCATACACAAGCAATGTTTTATTAAAGCTTTTGTGGTTTGAATTATTATTATTATTATTATTATTATTATAGAAATTTTTAATTATAGATCACATTTTGTAATAATTATTTAATTATTCGTCAATAATAAAAAATCCTGACAATAAATTTTATTTATTGATTTATTCCCATATTGCATCTCCACCTGCAATTACACGCCAAGTAAACCTCCTGCTTCTGGTATTTAATTATTTATTAAAAATATAAATACTGTATAACGTTTCGACTGCTTATTCTGCAGTCGTTTTCAAGTGCTACTGTGCACTTGCTCCGACTCAAGTGAAGTAACCGTTATCACCGTTACGTGCATTTGCAGAATAAACAGTCGAAACGTTGTACAGTATTTATATTTTTAATAAATAATTAATAACAAAATGCGGTCTATAATTAAAAATTGTCTCTGTTTAAAGCAAGTGAGTATTTCTTGCTATCTTCGAATAAATAACATTCCGAGTTTGACAATTTTAGGTTGATTTTCGCCATAAGCTGTTTCTTGCACAAGCATGCTTGTGCCGTGTGGTGCCCAAGGGAATTTGTGCATGCTGGTAAAAAAAAGATTGTACATGCATGATTGTCAATTGTATAGCCGCCTTTAAACAAGAAAATTCTCCCTTTACTCGACTATTAATTAAATTTGAAAGGTTTTCCTGAAAATTGACTCTTTAAACGTCAAGCCGATATAATTTATCAATGAAAATTCACTGAATATCATTTGCTTATTATCTCTTTATCATAACTTTAAATTCTAATACGGCCTATGTTATTAAAGTGAAAAATTACATTGTTTCACTTTATATCAACCTATAATTAATATACGATGTTCAAAAAATTGTTGGATTATTATAATTAAGGCTATCGAAATTGTAATCACCAACACTAACGTTTTTAGAACCTATTAATTATTTATCCTAAGAAAATTAGATTTTTCTTTTTATGCTTACGACTATTAACCTTTATTAGTTCAAGATATTGCTCATTAACTAATTTAGCTCTAAAGGTAAAGTACGGGGAGGGGGAGATGACCATCAAATGATTCATTAAAAAAATTATATAGCCTGCTAAAATTAGTGGAGAGTAAGCTTGAGGGCTATATTTGGTTGCATTTAATCAAATAAATTTGTAAATAATTTAAAAAATACAAAACAAGAGAAATTAAAAATTAAAGTGAAATAAATTAGATTTTATACTAATGTAATGAAGAAAAAAAAAAGCTAAGTATTTTTCTCCATTGCGATGTTTCGGTCATCCTCAGTACTGAAGTGTTGTCAATGTTAAATGGCATATAATTGGCAAATAATACAATGATAAATGGCGTATAATATATAATACAAATAGAGCTTCATTGACAACAAGATGGTCCAGGGCTTAAAGGGTTGAGAGTACTAGCACTTTACTGATGCATTTTTTCAGTTTTTTTCAATTTTCTCGAAATTCTCTCAAACGATTTTGATTAAAATTCAAAAATCAATTTTTTTGATTCTCTTTAAAATGTATGTTCTTATTTTGCCTTTGAAATCTTCTCAAGAGCACTTTACTCCTGTACTTCAAGGGGTGAGATAGGCTAAATGGTTGCCATGGTAACAAAATATAAATATTTTCCCATTTACATATTACATCTGATCGAATGTACAGTATTGTCGGAAACAAAAAATCTGGTGTTACAAGCACATAACACAACTTTCAATTACCTAAAGTAAAAGAAAGTTGTGTGCTGTGCGACCATCACACCAGATATTTTTAATCATGTAAAGAACTATGACCAATATTTTTATTATTAATCCCCAGCTAATCTACTTAGCCATTCGCGCCTTGGGATATATAAATATTTAATTCTTTTTTTTTCTAGAGCTAATCTATCATCTAAAAACCTAATTACAGAGTAATTTGATTTTTCTTTTTTAAATTATCGAATTTTTTTTATTAACTTAAAAATTCTTTAACATATTCAATTTGAATTATAATTTTTTTTTTTATTACTTCAAAACTCATCTATACTTATATATCATTAAGTTATTTATTAATATGTGGTATTTATTGGAATATTAAAAAAAAAAATATCTTTTAAACGGACCTAGAGAGGGACTCAAGAGTTTAATGATAATGGATACTTGATTAAAATACTATAGCTAAAGGCTATAAAAAAAAAACTTTTAATTGAAAAAAACAGTAAAAGTGAACTAAACAAGAAAAAACCACAAGAACTTTTTTTTCTGTTTTAATATTTTTTTGAACTATGTTAGAAATGTTTATAGGAAACTTTCAAAAAGTATCGATTATTTTGGTTTTGTAAACATTTTTATCTAAATTTTTGGTCAAACTTGTCTTCGGGAAAAAAAATAATTCATTGGTCTTTCATTTCTCTCCCTCCTAATAGTAGACCCTGAGGGGGAGAAAGTAGTATAGGGGTGCATAATTTCGGGGAATTTCTCACCAAACCCCTTAAAACACCCTGGAGCTTTCTTAGTATAATTCGATTTCATATATACCTCGGTGGGTATATAAAGGAAATTAAACAAGCCTATGGGTTTTATTAGTAAGAATTTACAACATGAGAAATGGGATTAAAAAGAAAGGAAAAATATTTGCAAATGAAAAACATCTGGTGTGACTGGTCTCACAGCACACAATTTTCTTGAATTTTAACCAAAATCGGAAAAAATCGGAAAAATCTAAAAAAGTACTTGAGTAAAGTACTAGTATTCTTTGGCGGATTTTATTTAAAAATTTATTTTCAAGCTTCATTGGGGTACCTAACTTAAATATAAAATTTCAACAACATACCTCATTTTATTCATACTTTATTTGGGTCACAGACAGACTCAGGTGGCCCCAAAACGTGTATTTCAATCACAATCTCGACATCGAATTTTTTACTTGAATCCAATACTTTCTACATCAATCTTCATATATCTAATAGCTTTTAAAAGAGGTGAATAAATTTGAAAAAAAAAAAAAAAAATATTGATATATGGACGATGTTATGCATAAAACAACCAAGCGCCATTATGATCGAAATTGAGATAGGGAAAGCAAAAGATCTACCCCTTTATTTAAACCACTACAATATTATTTTGTGGAATTTTTTTGTATAAAACGAGAAAAAAAACATTGTCATTGGGTTTGTGTATAAGTGTGCAAATGAAATGCCCCCTATCTCAGATGTTAATGGCGCTTGGTTCCTTCGTGCATAAAATCGTCCATAATATTCCACAATTCATTCTCTAACCATTCCTTACACTTTATTACAATTCATTTTTATTTAAAAATATTTTTTTTTTCTGTTATTTATACATATTTGCTAGCTGGCGGATAATTTAATAATCGGTTTAAAAAAAAGCAAATCTTAATGACATCCCCTTTGTTTAAAAAAAAAAAAAAAAGAAAATGCAATTAATCTCTATAAATAATTCTAAAAACAAAAGGGGGTGAAAATGCCTTTCTTTCTTGATTGAAATAATAGAGTTGGCTTTTAAAAATAAAATTCAATGGATTATTAATTTTCTTATTATTATCGTCATCCGGAAGATGATAATAATGAAAATTTTTATTTTTAATTTGCGAATAAAAAAAAAAATTCTTAAGAGCCTAAAAGGGAGTTAGTAAGATAGGCAATCAGACAAAAGTCATTAACAAGTTAAAATAAAAGGTTTATATAATATAATCTTTGATTCGTCAAGTGTAAGTGATGCAATCCAAAAGCTGATCCGTTGGGAGGATGGGAAAAAAAGGGGATGCAAAGGACAAAAAAAAAAGAATTAGACAAAGAGAAAGGGACTGTTCATTGATTCCAATTTCTATTTAAAATTTAATCTCTCTTATAAAATTTAAACAATTATTGAAAGAGTGACAAAAGGCAGTTTTGTTCATCTGTCCGTGATTCCCTCTTGCCATTGATAGATTTTTTTTTTTACAAAATTAGATTTTTAATCAAAATCCATATTAATCCTTTTTCTTTTGTACTGTTTATGACGCTGAGAAGGAAAAGGATTAAATTTAAACCTAAACTCACAGAAGTTTGTTTCCTCACTGTTTAAGCTTATAAACTTGAATAAGTTACTATACTACCAGACCCTGTCCTCTTGTTTAATAACTTAAATTAGATTTATTTAATTATTTATTAAAAGTAATTGTGCAAATGTATGTACATATTTATATACACATGCATACTAGTAAATTATCTAAGTGAAAGGACTCATTTATTTAAAATTCCTTCTTGTTTCGCGAACACATTTCGGTTTAATGGGCCGTCAAAATTCTTCGTTGCTATGTTTCCATAATTAAAAAAAAACATACCCCTCTTATAAATGTATTCTATAATGAATCTAATCAATTAATTATGTAGAGGAAAGAGGGCTTGTATAAAATGAAAACCCTTTCTTCTATATTAAGAGGCTTTAGGGGACGAAATTCATTAATTCATACTAAGGATAAAGAATGGGGAATTATATTTATCTCGCATATAGGATATATTTATAAAATAACATGGCTTTTTTTACCGGATGTAATATTTGAATAAAAATAATACTATTTTATTAATTTAATATTAATAATTATAAGAGTTGGAGTATAAAGAAGGAACGATCTTTTCTATAAAAAAAAAAAAATATCAACCTGTGTTTTATAATTTATTTTGATTTTTTTTACTTCTCTATATGTAATATTAATATAGAGAGAAAGTATTGGATTCATATCAAAAATTCGATATCGAAATTTTGATATAAATACATGTTTTGAGGTACAAAATGGCCTGTCTGTCTGTGTTTTTGTCTAACACGTAAGTACAGTGAGGGACAATATTAAGTCCCATCCATGCGTTTTCTACTTGTGATTATTTCATTGTTTTTAAAAAAATATTAGATATTTTTTAATGGAGACTTTCATGGTACTAACCTAGAAAATTTCTAATAAAGATTTTCATTTTCTTTTATATAAACAATGAAATAATCACAAGTAGAAAATGCATGGGTGGGACTTAATATTGTCCCTCACTGCACATATTTTTTGTTTTTACTTTCTCTTACCTATATATTTCCTTTTGAGAATCAGAGTGGCGAAAGCCCGAAAATTCAACTTTTGATTTAAGCCTACCAAACGTCTTCTCTTTTGAGTGTATATATTTCCATTCTTTGCTATTGATTCTGGCTTATTCATTTGTTGGCGGTTATTTAATTGCAGGATTCATGTCAAAAATTCGAGATTTTTATGGATATACACGTTTTTAGGTCCCTGAGTCCAAAAAAGTTATTTTTGCAACATGGTCTGTCTGTATGTATTTGTCTGTCTATGAACATAATAGCTCAACAACGAAAATACCTAGGGGGTTGAAATTTTATATTTAAGTTCGGTACCCCTCATGGGATGCAACACGAAGCTTTTGAACAAAATTGGCCATAGAGTACTAATTTTGATTAAAATTCAAAAATCAATATTCTCAAAATTGTTTTAATCCCACTTTACTCATGAACTTCATAGGAAAGATAGGAGAAATGGTTGCCATGGTAACAGAATATAAATATTTTCCCATCTTTATAAATTTAGCATCTTGAATTCAATCTAATTTAGGGCTTACTGTCGGAAACTGAATATATGTCGACACAAAAAATCTGCTGTGACAAGCACAGAACACAACTTTCTCTTAACAAAGGTAAGAGAAAGTTGTGTCTTGTGGGGCCAGCCACGCCAGATTTTTTAAATTATTTTTTTCAAGTTTGAAAGGGGGTGCAACTGCCCCCTTACCCTCCCATGGCATCTGAAAACGTCATCGTCATCATCTAATTTGTATTATTAATTCTTGAATCTAGATTAATGCAAAAATATCTTTTATTTATAAAATTTAAATTGTAATTTTTGAGCTTCCTCTTTGAGAGCCACTCCCAACGCAAAAAATTAAACATCGTCTAGTAATAAACAATTTAATATTTATGTAGGTGTTAAAATATATATATTCTGAAATGAAGAAACAAATTGTTTATTATACAGAGCGAGAGAGAGAGAGAGAGAGAGAGAGAGAGAGTAAGGAGTGTATTGTAGTAACACACAATGTTGTGTGTTAGTGCAGATTGAGGGAGTGGGAAGTTAATTTAAACTGCCCGCTGCATTTACGAGCAGCTTATTACCATGCCGAGGGGATTGGGGTTCTGGATTTGAATTAGAAGTGAAATGCCACCAGCCAGGCAAGGTGGTGTGGGCGATACACCTGAACTCTAAACCCCAGCTCACTTACATGTCATCATCTCTTTCTACAATATATATTCTGAATTTAATATATTCATACGACACCGTATATATATAATATCTAAATGCTTTATGTATCAGTTTATTTGCTGTTACAAAAATAACAACGACATGGACAGGGGTTGAGAGTACTTTATGAGGGTGGCTTTTTTTTTTATTCATATTTTTGATAAAAGTATTTTTTTTTACGACTTTAAAGGACGTGATAATGACACATATTCCGTGGAGTATTACTTACATGTTATCTATTAAATTCAAAAAA
>JAKCPI010018151.1:0-15868 GCA_023213315.1 Euborellia annulipes | reverse complement strand
CGTAAAAATTCATGAATATGGTTTTGATTATACATATTTAAATAAATGTATCCAATGGATACGTATAAAAGGGTTATTCTCTCTAGTTATTTTAAAAAATATCTAAAGCTTTCTCAAAAGATTTTCTTTTGAAATTATTCTTTTCATTCCATTGATAATGAACATTTCTTGTTTATGAAATTTCTAAAAATAATATAAAGCTTGCCCTCGGGTGGTAGGAGGGTTCGGATCCCAGGCAGTCCGATGATTTTATTTAAGCCTTTTGATAAACAAAAAAATATAGAAAGGTGTTAAAGATCTTCTCCTTCTCTCCTCGCCTTATTCGGTCGGCGGACCTCACTCTTCCCCTCCAACCGTATCATGCGTTTTGCGACAGGAAGAAATAGTACAGGCCGGAGCCCGACCAGAATATCATTCTGGTAAACAAGTACAGAATGCGCCTTTAAATTACCGAAATTAAGAAAAAATTATGGGCTGTGCGAAAGTCACACCAGTCCCCCCCCAAGAAACTAAACTCTTCTGAACCCGCCCTTGCACTTGGGGAAGTTCACAGAATGAATGAGTAACCGAAACGATGTAATTTTTACAAATTCAGTTAGACCGAAATAAGTCTTTTATTAATTAGCATAATTGTGCAAGCATAAATGCCTTGATAAAGGTTAACATTAATCATGATACAAGAAAACAAGGTATAGCCACGCGCACATCTTCCCTCTCACTCTAGCTCACTGTGACGTCACGTGGCAGGCAGACATGGCAGGCAGACTATGATACAAATACACTTCTCCCTATCTCTAGCTCACTGAGAAACGTGGCACGTGGCATACAGATACTACCACAGATATTTACATACTACTAAATGCATTGTTGAACTGTGAAGTCAAAATGCCGTACTCTGCAGTTTATGGGTGTAGTAATTTTAGTAAAAAACATCGGGAATATCATAGATTTCCAAAGGATGAAACTTTATGTAAATTATGGACAAATGCCTGCGGCAGGGATGATAAGATTAATGTTAAAAATAGTAAGTGTTTTTCTTTCCAAAAAAATAATCAAAAATTATTATTTTTAACAATAATTTTATTACCATATTTAAATACAGTGAGAATTTAGCTGGATATATAGTATATCTATTTAGATAAAAATATTCATTTCTTGGCAATAATTTAAAGAAATTTGATAAAATAAATGAAACTTTAAACTGGATATTATTTATATCTAAAGGACTAGGGTCCGACCGAAACAAGATTTTCAGCCGAAACCGAATTTCTACCTCAATCTTAATTTCGGCCGAAACCGTAACCGAAACCGAAACTTGTATTTACTATCAGGGGCGTATATAGAAATTTTTTCTGAGGGGGGGGCCCGCGGAACCTTTCCCCTTTTTGCGGACTCTTAAGATTTCCGCCTTGCGGGAAAATTTTTTCCTCAAGTGCAAATCATTTGACCTTTTTTATTTATTTATTTATTATATATATTTTTTTTGCGTGCGATTCTCATCCCATCTTTTCGGACTCAGGTTTCGGCCGGCCGAAAGTTTCGGCTAATTTCTGACCGAAACCGAAACCAGAATTTTTGGCCGAAACCGAATTTCGGCCGGTTCCTATAAAGGACATTTAAGTTATCCAATTGAAAATTTATATTCAATTATTACAGTTGCAGACAGGGGCGGCGCGCCCACTAGGCGAACTAGGCGGTCGCCTTTGTCATAAATCAAGTACAAAGAAAATAAAAAAAATTTCTATAATACATTTTTAATATTAAGTAATTTTAATTTTATATTTAACATTAAATATCACATATATACATTAAATGATACCTATACTATGAATATTTTTGGGTTCATTTATTTTTAGACTGTATCATAGTTATAAAATAATAGCTTGTGCTCACTTATTTTTTACAAAATAAAATTCACTTTTAATAAAATAAACATATTTAAAAGTGATCATATTTGTTTTGTTTTTATTTTCATAAAATCTGTTAATATAAGCAAACAAAACTGTGATTTACCCTCTACTCCGCATAGCAAACTTACTTATCTGCCCGCCACGTGACGTCATGCGCAGAGTAGGACGAGTTTTCGCTCCGAAGTGGACATACCTTGTTTTTTTGTATCATGAACATTAATTACCGAAACGTCGCATAAAGGATATTCGTTCTAATTATTTAATAATTGAATATAAAAAATATAAATAATATAAAAAAGACAAATGTGTACCAAAAAATATTATATGCCATTTATTAAGTTTTTTTTTTTTTTTTTTTTTTTTTTTTTTTAACACACTTTTTTCTCATTCACACTCAACACTCATACATACAATCAACAGTCTTTTTGGCAACTTAGGTCATTTAAGACTTTGACGAAAACCGTTATTTATGATCATATCTATTGGGGGTGCAGGCATTATATTTAAGCCATTTGGTATCCAATCATCGGATTGCCTGGGATCCGAACCCCCGACCCTTGGTATACAAGGCAGGCGCGCTATCAACTACGCCAAGCCCGGGAGCATTTATTAAGCTAAAGAGTTATTTATTTCTTTTAAAAATAGTTTTATTATGAATAATAATTAATAAAGATAAATAAATAACCTCTTAAAAAATAAATTTGTACTCACAAAATGACATAACCTGGAGCTCCCCGCCGCAGCCCTGATGTTAATTGGACGACTTCCATGCCAAAACTAAATTCGATCCTTGCTTAAGTAGAGACAGGCAGCAAAGATGAAAACGAGTCAGATCCTGCTTAAATTTGCTTAAGCCTGCAAAAGAAAAAATATAGATTAAATCCATGGCCAAAATATTAGTGACGTAAAATTTTTTTCATATTTATAAATAATTTAGGCCCACGGGGCGTGGTGTACAGGTTAGCGTGCTAACCTCATATACCAAACGCCGCGGGTTCGGACCCCAGGCAGTCCGATGATTTTATTTAAGTCATCTGGATACCAGATGGCTTAAATAAAAATGCCTGGACCCTAATATATATAAATTCATAAATAACGGTTATCGTAAATGTCTTATATGGCCTGAGCTGCCGAAAAGACAGTGTGAATGTGTGTGAGTGTGAGTGTGAATGGGAAAAAGTGTGAATGTTAAAAAAAAAAAAAAAATAAATAATTTAGAAAATAAAATTTTTTTAATATCTAAATATCTTAATTTTTTTACCTTCTCTTACCTATGTATATATGTAATATATATATAGAGAGAGAAAGTATTGGATTCATGTCAAAAATTCGATGTCGAGATTTTGATGGATCTTCACGTTTTGAGAATCCAAAAAAGTGGTTTTCACGACATGGTCTGTCTGTGTGTGTGTGTGTGTGTTCAATTTTAAGCATGAAGGAATTGAGCTATGAGGCTGAAATTTTATATTTAAGTTAAACACCCCCGGGACCGAGAAAATAAGCTTTTGAACAAAATCGGCCAAAAAGTACTAGTACTTTACTGATGTACTTTTTCAGTTTTTTCGATTTTCTCAAAATTCGCTCTAACGATTTTGATTAAAATTCAAAAATCAATTATTTTTTAGATGCTCTTTCAAATGTATATTTTCGTTTTGCCCTCAAAATTATCTTCTCTCTTTCTACGCGTTTTAAACTTTCCACCTTATCCTCGCATTTGGCCAATGTTAATTTCCTATAGGGATTTGTATGTTAATTTCGATTCAAAAGGGGGTCCCTTTTGGAACTTTTAACGCATTTAAAATTTTTTTTCCAATTCTTATGAAATTTTGTATTTATTTACGAATCTATATTGTGTATAAAATGTCCAAATATGAGATTAAAATTTTGAAAAATAACCATAGTTTATTTCAAGCAATCAACATTTAAAATGCAAGTTTGAAACTAAGGTGCTATGGGAAACTAAATATATCTCGACATAAAAAATCTGGTGTGACCAGCACGGTGCACAACTTTCTCTTACCCTTTGGTTGTGTGCTGTGCGCCAGCCACACCAGATTTTTTTATAAAGTATAGTATACAGGGGGCAGGCTGGACGGCGAAGGCCGCATATGAGCAAAATTTTTTGTTGATTTATATTTATTTTTTAAATTTTTCTTAATGATTTATTTGTAGAAATTTGTGAATTATTTCAAATTTCATAATTATATTTAATTTTTATTATTGTTTAATTAATTGGACTCATTTTCCTATGAATCAATTTTGACAAAAGCAGAATCAAACTACCGAAACACACGCTGCGATTTCTTTTTCAAATACCATATCAAACATTTATAATGAAATCTATTAGGCTTAATAGAGAATTAATTGCGATGAATCTTTATTATAGACTATATATTTTATGTAATTTTAAATAAATAAATAGCCTACTAATTTGATAACTATTATTATTTACCAGTATTTAAATTAATTGGAAGTCAATTATTTATTTTAGATATCATAGAGGATTAGAATATGAAGCAAGAATCTTATAACTGCTCCAGGGAACAAACTCAGGGACACAGTAAAAAAAGGTAAAACTTTTCGACAGGTGGACGAAAAATAAGTCCCAGGCGAATAAAACACAAAAAATCTGGTGTGACTCTTACCCATCAAGAAGAGAAAGTTGTCACACCAGATTTATGTGTCGAGAGATATTTAGTTTCCTTAGCACCATAGTTAACTTGACCACTTGCATTTCATGGGTAAAAAGTAAAATAAGAGTCAATTAATTCAAAATTTCCATAGGCTCTGTGTATTTTATTTTAATGCTTGAAATAAACTATGGTTATTTTTCAATCAAAATTTTAATCTTATATTTGGATATTTTATACACAATAGAGAATCCATGGACCCCAGGCAATCCGATGATTTTATTTATTTGAATACCAAATGGCTTAAATAGAAATGCCTGGACCCCCAATCCCCTCTTTTTTATAAAAAGATAAGAAGGGGGCCGATGAAAAAAACAACCAACCAAGCCTCCGGGAGGGGGCCAAGGTAAAAAAAAAAAAATAAATTTTTTTTTTTTTTTTTTTTTTTTTTTTATTTTATTTTTAATTTTAAAATATCGGGGTAAATTTTTTTTTTTTTTACCGGGGAGGGCCCGAAAAAAAAAAAAATCCAAAAAATCTTAAGTTCATGAAAAATTAACCCCCAAAAAAATCCCCAAATAAAAAAAAGAAAAAGGAAAATGTATGTACCGGTATGGAAAAAAGGAGGGGAGGAAGGGGGGCCAAGGGGCGCTTTGCGTCTAGTAGATATTATAAATCATAACGGTTATCGTCAAAGTTTTAAATGGCCTAAGATAAGTTGCAGGAAAAACTGTGTGAATGGGTGTGTGAGTGTGAATGAGAAAAAAGTGTGAGTGTTAAAAAAACGTTATTAACTTAAGACAATAATAATTAATCAAAAATAATTAGAGTCTATTAAAAATTTCATTTTTACGATTTCGCTCGACTAATGAGAAATATTATGTTTCGTAATAGTTTTAACACGATCTCAATCAAATTAAAACATCGCGTGATAATTGATCTCAACATTAAATTATTAATGATACAACTTACTGTTTGTTATTAGATTCAGTGAATAGAATTGATATATTGATATAGTGTGGGAGGAACTTTGTGAAGGAGAAATCATCTCTCCTAATTTATATTATTTATAGCATTTATAAATTTAAAAAAAATATACTTTCTCACAGCAATCTCATTATTCAGTTGGTTTTATATAATAATAATTTAAATAAAATGTTTTCCCTCAATTTCCATAAATTTTGGTGGTCAAAGAAGAAAGATATAGTTTTACTTGTTGTACCCCCTATTGCGATAGTAATGAGAGCCCGGTAGTTAGGCAGCCTAAATGGCAGCTTGTTTGTGTGAGAAATATCTTTTTCAAAGCAGACAATAGGCCGAATGACTCTTTTTAACAAAAGAAAAACCATAAAAATTTATCTTTTTAATATAAATTTAGGCCCCTTTTTTGGGGGGGGGGGGGGGGGGGGGGGGGGGGGGAAAAAAAAAAAATAAAAGATAGGCCTATATCGAAATAAAAATTATCTGAATGTTTTAATCAGAAGAAAAAGTTTAGTGAGCGTATGCCATTTGGGCTGCCTAACTAAGTTAGTCTAAATTATTATTGTTGATAAGAGAAGTGGCTGTTCAGTGATTAAAATGATGAAGGGAGAGAGGATGTCAGCCAAAAAAGGAGCCTCTATCGAATAAAAATCTCCAATTAGAAGACGTTTCGGGTTTAATTAGATAAATCCATCATCAGTTCTTTAGAGCTGAAATGAGCATAAATACTGATGAGCATCTAACAACTTATATGCAAATTTTGTATTTTTATATAATTTTGTATATGCTTATATATAACAACTCTATCTGCAACTCAATGGTGTACACCTTGAGATTGCCAATAATGTAAGATCTAATGTTTTTTTATAATTTAAGAAATATTTTATGTTGTTGTATTACAATTATTATTTATGCTCATTTCAGCTCTAAAGAACTGATGATGGATTTATCTAAATAAACCCGAAACGTCTTCTAATTGGAGATTTTTATTCGATAGAGGCTCCTTTTTTGGCTGACAGCCTCTCTCCCTTCATCATTTTAAATTATTATAATCAGGGCTGACCATTTACGGCCGGTTGCTTCATGTTTAGTCAACTACAAATCTTATCCAACCGATAGTAAATCGTCGATATAGTAACCAAAAACATGCTTAACCATCGAGTTAAAAAATGAGTTTTTTCACATTTAGTTAGTTATCTGACTAACGGATGACTTGGCTTCACCGGGTCAGGAGAGATATGACCGAGCTTGACCTGTCTGAGACAACAGCATTGGATAGGGTGAAGTGGAGAGACAAAGTGAGGACCGCCGATCCCGCACCGCGGGAAAAATCAGGCGACGAAAGAAGAAAAAGAGGAATTAGTTATCCGAAGTACAAAGAAAGTTTTGAGAAGTTAGCAACTTAATAAAAGCATAATTTATCAAAATTATTAAAAATTAAAATTAACTAAAATAAATATTAAATTAAAATAATTTATTAAAGTTAATTAATTTTTTCGTTATATACTTTTTCTTTGCCCCGACTTCGAACTTGGATTAGTTCCTTGTTCGGGATTTATCCGTTTTTATTTTGGCTACTTTATATTTTTGAAGTTAGAATTAAAGGAAAAATTTAAAAAAAACCTTTGATCTTAAAGAAAGATAAAAATTTTTGGTTACTCAGGTGGCAAAAATTTAGCGTCCAAAAAAAAAAAGGAAAAATATTTTTCCTGAATGAGAAAAATTTTGGTTGTGAAAAAAAATTCTGGTTCCGCGAAAAAAAAAAAAAATTTCGCAGAAAAATTTTTGAGATCAAGGAAAATTTTAAGGAGGGGGCGGCAAATAAAATTTTGCCTAATCTCCTAGTTCAAGCCCTGAACTAGCTTATCAGAGGGAAGCTAGTTAATTAGAAGTAAAGAAACCGGCCCAGAGAGGAAAAATTATTAAAATTATGCCCTTTTGTTTGAGAGAACCCTCCGCTTCCTCCAGTTAGGTGACAATTCCAACATTTTAATGGAAGAATTAGTTATTTTTATTTGCAAATGCCTTTTATTAGAAATCCAGTTTAAAATTATTATTTTTCATATTTTATAATAATTATGATTTGGGCATGAACCAGTCTCACTCCGAGACTTGATATGTCAATAGAACTGCTAGAAAAAATTGAATTCTCTATACGAAACAAATTCTAGTGAGTTTTTATTTCATTTTACTTTCTCTTAGCCTATATATGAAATATATAGAGAGAGAAAGTATTGCGATCATGTCAAAAATTCGATGTCGAGATTTTGATGGATATACATGTTTTGAGGTCCCCTGAGTCCAAAAAAGTGGGTCCCGCAAATTGGTCTGTGCGTGTGTGTGTGTGTGTGTGTGTGCGTGTGTGCGTGTGTGTGGACAGATTTTTAGCATGAAGGAATTGAGCTACCGGATTGAAATTTTATATTTAACTTAGGTACCTTCCCACACGCTCAAAATAAGCTTTTGAACAAAATCGGCCAAAAAGTACTAGTACTTTACTGATGTACTTTTTCAGTTTTTTTCGATTTTCTCAAAATTCCCTCCAAGGATTTTTTTAAAATTCAAAAATCAATTATTTTTTAGATGCTCTTTAAAATGTATATTCTCATTTTGCCGTTGAAATCTTCTGAAGACCACTTTACTCTTGTTCTTCATAGGAAAGATAGAAATGGTTGCCATGGTAACGGAATTTAAATCTTTTTCTTTTTATTAGATTAAAAATCAATTATTATTTAAATTCCCATTTATTTTTATTTTATTTCTGTTTTTAATTGTTTCCAAGAAAACATATATATATATCTCTCCCACTTGCAAACATTATCGTCTCTCTCTACTCTTTTTAAATTCCCTTTCCACCTTATCTTCGCATAGAAACAATGTTAATTTCCTATAGGGATTTGTATGTTAATTTCGATTCAAAAGGGGGTCCCCTTTGGAACTTTTTAGACATTTAAAATTTTTTTTTCCAATTCTTATGAAATTTTGTATTTATTTACGATTCTATATTGTGTATAAAATGTCCAAATATGAGATTAAAATTTTGAAAAATAACCATAGTTTATTTGAAGCAGTCAACATTTAAAATGCAAGTTTGAAACTAAGGTGCTATGGGAAACTAAATATATCTCGACACAAAAAATCTGGTGTGACCAGCACAGTGCGCAACTTTCTCTTACCGAAGGGTAAGAGAAAGTTGTGTGCTGTGCGCCAGTCACACCAGATTTTTTAATACAAAAGATGTGTAACTTTCACTTTTAATTTAATAAATGCAATTCTTTATGCTCGTCTCGCATAAAAGACACTGTAAATAAGAGTTGTGAAAAAAAATTTATATATATATATCTCTATAATTCTTATACGGCGGCTTGTGAATTTATTTAATAAAATAAAAAATAATTCTATACTACTTTTTGTCATATAAAAAATTATAATATACGCCGATAGATTAAATGAATGAGACTTTTTAATTTCTTGTATATCAAGTAGAGAAAGTATTGTAATAGTCAAAAAATTTGGTGATTCTCAACTTCTTAGATCCTAATCGAGTTAAAAAAAAAACAGTTTCGGAGTTACGGGTTTAACTTATAACTTGAAAAAAATCGCGAACACATGATTGGTATCAGAAGTCCATTTTAGGTTAAATTGAAAGCTAATAAAAAAAATACAAATGGTTAAGATGGTAGTCATAGCGAAAATATCATTATAGAAATAAAAAAGTAAAAAATCTGGTGTGACTGGCGCACAGCACACAACTTTCTCTTACCTTCGGTAATCGAAAGTTGTGCACTGTGCTTGTCACACCAGATTTTTCGTGTCGACATGTATTTAGTTTCCGACAGTAGGGTACAATTGAATTCAAGATGTAAAATTTATAAGTATGGGAAAATATTTATATTTTGTTACCATGGCAACCATTTCTCCTATCCTTCCCTATGAAATACAAGAGTAAAGTGGTCTTCAGAAGATTTCAATCGCAAAATGAGAATATACATTTTAAAGAGCATCTAAAAAATAATTGATTTTTGAATTTTAAAAAAAATCGTTGGAGCAAATTTTGAGAAAATCGAAAAAAACTGAAAAAGTACATCAGTAAAGTACTAGTACTCTTTGGCCGATTTTGATTAAAAGCTTATTTTTCCGGTCCCGGGGGGTGTTTAACTTAAATATAAAATTTCAGCCTCATAGCTCAATTCCTTCATGCTTAAAATTGAACACACACACACCCACACACCCACACACCCACCCACACACACACAGACAGACCATGTCGCGAAAACCACTTTTTTGGATTCAGGGGACCTCAAAACGTGAAGATCCATCAAAATCTCGACATCGAATTTTTGACATGAATCCAATACTTTCTCTCTATATATATATTACATATATACATAGGTAAGAGAAAGTAAAAATGATATATTCCTGATCTATAGGCAAACAAATATATTCGTTAGTAAAGCGTATTATCTAATTTTCAGGCGAAGCTGTAAGGCGCATTGATTTCTCTAGAATTGAGATATGAAAAGAAAGTAGAATATGTATGTACTTTACTGACATCTTTTGGAGAGTTCTAAAAGATACAATTTTTATCTTAATTTATATTGAAAATTTCAAAAAATATTTCAAGAAGAATTATTCAAAATTGAGCATAACAAAATTATTTCGAGAACGAATATATCGCCTGCTGAGAATCATAGTAGGGAAAAGTCCGAAAATCAACAATTCGAGAAAAGGCGTTTGAAAGTTTTATAAACATACTAGACGCAAAGCCCCGCCTTCGGCGGGGCTTTCCGTCTAGCCGGGGGCCGCGCCCCCTGGACCCCCTTGCTCGCCTTCCCTTTTCATTTTTATATATAGAGACTATTTTAACGGTTAATTATTTATGAATTTAAGATTTTTTGTGAATCATGTCCTTTCCGGGACTCTCCCGGTACACAGACAAAAAATTTACGCCGATATTTTAGAATTCAAAATGTAAATAAATAAAAAATCGTAAACATGGGTAAATATTTATATTTTGTTACCATGGCAACCCTTTCTCCTAATTTTTATTTTTTCTTATTTTATCGGTTAATTACTCATTAACTTATTGTTATTTGTGAAACAAAACCTGTCCGGGACTCTCACAAACATACACAGAAAATTTCATCATAATTGGTTCAGTCGTTTAGGAGGAGTTCAGTCACATACACACGTACAGAAGAATTATATATAAAAGAAGAAAGAAGAATATGTATATTTAAATAGTCGGGCAACAAATGAATAGGTCAGAATCACTAGCAAAGAATGTAAATATATTTTCGCCACTTTGGCACTCAAAAATTCAAAAATTGAATTTACGGACTTTCGCCATTATGATTCTCAGCATGCGATAAGTAGGCCAAAAGTACGCACCACTATTAAGTGGACTGGTTTACACGCATGGGGGTAACTAGGGGGGTGCCTGGCCCCCCAGAAGGCTCCTTGCCCCAAGAAAATTTGGGACTTTCCAGGCCCATCGGAGGATAGCTGGTCCCATGGCCCCCCCAGCGAGGATGGCTGGTCCCATGCTCCCTCCCCAGCCAAATTCTCTAGTTACGCCCATGTTTACACGTGTAATTATTTCATTGAAAAAAAATAAATAAACATTGAATTAATTAGATGAGTAATCTCATGGAGGACCACTTAATACTATAGTCGTACAAAGCCCAAATTTAACATTTAAATCAACTACCTCAATAGTGTATAGCCTATCGACAAGCTTTTGAATAAAATCGATCAAATAATGAAATTTTTTCGATTTTCTCTAAATAAGCTCTATCGATTTGATTAAAATCATAAATCAATAGTAACATGCAGTCAGGAGAAATAAAAAAATTCGGACGCCAATCGCCAATCCTTCAGGACATGCGGTCAACTTCGCAATTAATTAGTTTACAAAGAGTTTTAAAATTTATGAAATATTGTTGAAATACAGACATAGGTGTTTATTATGTGGGAGATGAAATATTCATAAAATATTATTAAAAGCATCGTTCTTTGTATGGGAAGAGCTCTGATTGGTGAATTTTTGTGCAATAAATTTTTTAAATAAAAAATAAACTAAACCATTATTTATTTCCAAGGGTCTCTTATGATGAATGATCAAAATATTTCTATATTTGATTATTAATTTTTCCCGTCCAAGCGAGAAATTGAATTGGCTACCAATTATTTGAAATAAATGAGGATGGGGTCTAAATGACCTTAGATGCCGAAAAAGACCTTAACAAATAGAAAAAAAAATTACCAGGCATGCGGCCTGGCAACGTATTAGAGCAACAGCCACCAAGATCGTTGCAATTAAGAAATAGCAAACGCGGCTAAACCTCGTGGGGGGCCCGAGGAATCAGCCTAAAGAACGCCTCAGGTATCCATGGGAAAATGTAATTAAAAAAAATATCTATACCCTAAATCATAAATCACCTTAGCAGTTGAGAGGGAAAAATTCAAAAAAATAAATAAATAATTAATCTTTGGTGTCATCTTGGGTGCCTCAAATTCAGTCGAATAGCAAATTTCTAATTTAAATATTCTTCAAATTAAAAAAAATATATGTCACAACAAACTTTTTAATGGAATATAATTATAATCTTAAGACAAGCCAACGAGTGTGTGTTCACAGAATAAGAAGCAATCGAATACGATTAAAAAAAAAAAAGAAGAAAGTGGTAGAAATATTGATAGCGAACCACCTTTTTTTTTTTTTTATTGAGTGTCTTGACAAATAAATAAATGACTTTGAAGAGATTAAGTAAAAAATAATCTTATGGTAAAGAAGCAACCTAGAAAAAGCTTTGCTCTTATAATTCTAGAAAGTATCTTACTATATTTTTTATTCCTCTATTGTAAATCTAATCTAATATTTAATTGCTTATTTATAAACTCTAATTAACTCGAAATGAGTCTTACATTTTGCTATATAGACTCAAGCAAAAATCATCTTAAAATGAATCAAAAAGAAATTTATGTTTTTTTTTTTCTTTTTTAAACATTCACACTCACAGACACACACACATTCCCACAGTCTTTTCGGCAACTTAGGCCATTTAACTTTACGATAACCGTTAATTAATAATATATATTTATTTGGGGTCCAGGCATTCTTATTTAAGCCATTTGGTATCCAAATGGCTTAAATAAAATCATCGAACTGCCTGGGGTCCGAACCCGCGACGTTTGGTGTAGAGGTTAGCACGCTAACCTCTACACCAAGTCCCGAGGGCAAATTTATCTGTTCAAAGTATAGAAAGATAATTTAAATCAAATCAAATAAAAAAAAAAACTGAAAAAGTACATCAGTAAAGTACTAGTACCTTTTGGCCAATTTTGATTCAAAGCTAATTTTCACGCCCTAGGGGGGTGCCTAACTTAAATATAAAATATCAACCTCCTACCTCAATTCCTTCATGCTTTAAATTGAACCCAAACAGACACACAGACTGACCATGCCATGACTGACCCCCCCCCCCACCCCGCTTTAAGTTCAATGTGAGCATTCACCGCGAAATTACTCTCAAAATAATTTGAATAAATTTATAAATAATTATTTTTATTTTATTTTGAAATTATTTTATTTTAATTTTCAACCCTTAATCCACCCCTGTGTAAAAGTATATTAAGGAATATAGGTCATATATTATAGAAAGAATATAAAGGTGGCCCCCACTTAAGAAAAGATAAATAAAAAATGCCCTCGGGCTTGGTGTAGTTGGTTTAATTACAATTGGAAAATTATCGCTGGGTCACATGTATAAGGAAAGGACCGAAGAATAAAAACCAGCCAATGAACTCCTCTCAAATGATTGTTAATTGAATTAGTAGATATTTGGCCCGGCATTACGTCTGGTCATCATCTGACCATTTTTTGTACTAATGATGACGAGCGTGATGTTGGTCGAAATATCTACTATTTAAAGATGATTTGGGAGGAGTCCATTGGATGCTGGTTTTTATTATCCGGTCTTATGAAATATTTAATTTGGTTCGTTATTTAATTTACACTAAATTATCTATAATGTATAATTAAATAGAATAATAAGAGTAATGAAAATTAAGTGTCTGAGTAATTTCGTAAATAGGATAATTAATATGTATACAGGATAAACAGGAAGTTATGTATGTATAATTGATACAGGACAGAGGAGTTGGCAGCCAATTTTAGAGCCTCTATATTAAATAAAAACTCTCGATTCTGGATACGATTCGGCTTTATTCTACTAAGGCCATCATCAGTCCCATTAGAGAGTATTAATATATGAGTTGTTATATTGGAATATTTTTTATATACATTAGTTGGTATATAAATAATTTCTATTTTGTATGCTTCCAGTTTTTAATACGTGTGTATACGTCTAAGTAACAATTTGATTTGATTTGATGGCCTTAGTAGAATAAAGCCGAAACGTATCCAGAATTGAGAGTTTTTATTTAATATAGAGGCTCTAAAATTGGCTGCCAACTCCTCTGTCCTGTATCAACTGATATCTACAGCCACCTTATCTTATATCAATGTATGTATAATTTTTATCTTTAATGAATAGTAAAATTATATTTATATATTGCCTACAAAGAAATTTGTTTCTTGATTTAATAACGCACGAAATTGTAAAAGGGTTGCCAAAGAGAGAGGGCCCGGGCCTCTCGGGGCTCAGGTGTAAACAGAAATATTCTATATTATAAAAGGAAAAAAGAATATATCATTTTTTCATGGCCTTGAAAGCCCGACCGGCCCGCGGGCCCACCAAGGCCCAGGACCCCACCGCATCGAGGGGTTTGCGGAGGTGTACGTTACGCCACTGCGTTTCACCATTTATTTCCATTAATTAATTTGAGATAAATTGATAAATAAGTTAAAAGAAGCAACGACAATAACAAAGAGATAATACTGTAGTTGAAGGAAGGTGATGCGCGAATTGGTTTTTTTTTTTTTTTTTTTTTTTTTGTTCAGCCAGTTTGATTTAATCTTTTTAAGATTTTATCTTCATCTAAAGCTCTAATTACTCAGATTCAATTAATTTTTTTATTTCTATCTAAGAAATTATTCTTTAAAGAAAGGTACTATCAATTAAAAAAATACAATCTAATTAATTGTTATTTTTAAAATTTTAGAGTGAAACTTTTATTACATCGCCTCAAAATTTCGCCCATCTATCAGCCTGTCGCGTTAGGGAAAGTTTTGTGATTTTAACCAAAATACGCCTTTTTACTGTTTTGTGAGAATGTATGTCTATGTACAGTACCATCTATTGCAATAGTATTGAGACTTAAGCCCGGTAGTTAGGCAGCCCAATGTGCGTGAACAAAATATTTCAAAAACTCAAAAAGCTATAATGCTTATTTTGATATTTCAGCTTGTCAAAGAAACTTCTAATTCAATTAGTATTTAGCAAAACCCCTCGTTTCGTTTGTTAATGAATATACTCGTATAGGCCAGATAAGAGGTTATCTGGCCTCGGATCAACCTCGGCTTATTCCATATATTTATCATACGTTATTTTTATTATTACATATCAATTTATTATATATAAATATGTATTTTACTGTTAAACTGTCTGGTGCAACATTGTGCAATAAGTTCGTTCAGATGGCGAATAGGGATGGGGAAGGAATTCTCGAGTTGGGTTACTCGCTAGCTTCCCATCTATTTTTTTCTATTAATACTAAATAAGCTTGAGATAGGAAACGAAAACGTGTGATGAAATTGAATTTTTCACCGAAACCTTGGATTAAACGGGTATATGGTAAGGGCTTGGTCCCGACCAGGCCGTTTAAGTGGGGTTTTACAAAATAAAATTTCACAAATGAGAAAGAAGAAAAAATGGAAATTTTCTGTTTTTTTTTTTTTTTTTTTTTTTATAAGCAACATATCAGGTTCAGTAAAAAATAAATAGGCCTATATTATTGAAATGAAAAATAATATTATTTTCCTACTAGAGCAGCAAATAAACAAAAAACCTTCGGGCGGAATTTTATTTGCCCAAATTCAGTCCTTATAATTGTGGCACAAAGTTGTCATTTTTTGGCCATGTATGTTTTTGTAAACAAGCGAGTGCTTCAGCCATTTAGTAGACTATATTAATTTTTTTTTAATATTCAACAAATAATTTAAAAAATTCTTTAAATACAAAATTTAATAGAATTTTAATTATTTTTTAGATTTTTTTAAACTATTGTAATTGGACATCTTTGCCCCAAAATGTCATCTCTAGAGAGATAAAGTAGTTGGCAAAAGCTTATTCTGAATCCACAACACCTCAATAACTTCATCTTTTGAAAAAGATTAAAATTTTGTTTATAATAACGCCTTTAAAAAGTTCATTATAGTAATTA
>JAKCPI010018150.1:0-13136 GCA_023213315.1 Euborellia annulipes | reverse complement strand
TGAATTTTAATGGACCATAATGTTGGAAACTAAATACTATATGTCGTCACAAAAAATCTGGAATCTAAACCACAGAACACTATTTTCATATACCGATGAGACAGATATCTGCGACTGGTCACACCAGATGCACTATACATGTAGCGCGCTACATAAAAAATTGATTATTATTTTTTATTCTCTTTCACTAAATTCTTTCTAGTTTTTTTTTCTTAAAGAAAATTGAATGGATTATTCGAAACCTACTCTTTTGGAAAATTTTTCAATAAATACTGTGAATTTTTTTTAAACTTTCGATCATTTATTGTACTTTTGTTTGCTATATGAAGGAACTCATAATATGATCATAATTAAAGCTGCTAAATATATATTTGACCTAACTGAAACTGATATTAAATGGATATTTATTTTATTATTTGAAAATAACAGATAATCGCGTTAATAATATTTAAAATTCATAGTAAATATTGTGATAAGTTAAATAGGCCCACCAATTTGTCATAAATGCCCCCTTTGAACCTAATCGTAATAGGAAATGAAAAGTGATTTCTATTTGGAAATATCACCCTGAAAAGTTAATTTAATATCCCCAGTAAATAAAACAAATCCAAGCAGGGAAACATGAAAAAGAAATAAAATAGAACTATAAAGTTTTCCGGCCAAAAATTTTTATTATTATTTTGTAACTCCCCTATCAAGGGTGATATATCTCTTAAAGAGAGAGAGGTTTAATGTCCTAAGAGGATAGTTTAAAAATCTAATATCATTTCACTAATGCATTCCCCAGGTTTAAACTTAGGCATTATCATCCCTAAGGATTAAAAGGAATTGTTTGACTTTTGTTTCATCAAGCGAAAGGAACATAAAAGTACAGTGATTTGCAATATAAAGTCACGCGCTTGAGTTTTCTATATCAGAAATTTCTACTGAAAACATTTCCTCCCCAAAACACTGAAGTAATAAACAAATTTTATCTATATATCCCGTTGGCTTTTCGAAATGGAATTTTTCAGACTTTAAGAGGACGGTAGGAAAATTACAGCAAAAATATGCGGGATTTCTAATCAAAAAATTTCTAAAAATTCAGAATTTTTTCTAATGGTGGGTTCATCTCGCTTTAAGAAAAATTTCAAGCTAATTAATTAAAATAATTAAACCTGTCAAATTAAAAAAAATTTAAAGTTGTCTTCTGTGTTTGACACACCAGATTTTTCGTTTCGACATATATTTAGTTTTGTTCGTAGGTCCTACATAAATATGATTCAATATAGTTTCTGCTTCTTGTTGTTTAGGGCTGCGCAAAATAATCGATTATTCACCGATTATTTTCTTAAAAATCTGGTGTGACTGTCGCACAGCACACAACTTTCTCTTACCTTCGGTAATCGAAAGTTGTGTACTGTGCTTGTCACACAGATTTTTTGTGTCGACATGTATTTAGTTCCCGGCAGTAGGGAATATTTGAATTCAGATGTAAAATTTATAAGTATGGGAAAATATTTATATTTTGTTACCATGGCAACCATTTCTCCTATCTTTTCTATGGAGTGCAAGAGTAAAGTGGTCTTCAAACAATTTTGAGGGCAAAACGAGAATATACATTTGAAAGAGCATCTAAAAAATAATTGATTTTTGAATTTTAATCAAAATCGTTAGAGCGAATTTTGAGAAAATCGAAAAAAACTGAAAAAGTACATCAGTAAAGTACTAGTACTCTTTGGCCGATTTTGATTAAAAGCTTATTTTTCCGGTCCCGGGGGGTGTTTAACTTATATATAAAATTTCAGCCTCATAGCTCAATTCCTTCATGCTTAAAAGTGAACACAGACACACACACCCACCCACCCACCCACCCACAGACGGACCATGTCGCAAAAACCACTTTTTGGATTCAGGGGACCTCAAAACGTGAAGATCCATCAAAATCTCGACATCGAATTTTTGACATGAAACCAATACTTTCTCTCTATATATATATTACATATATACATAGGTAAGAGAAAGTAAAAAATGAATGATTATAAAAAATTTCGTTTTCCTAAAAAAAAGGTTAAATGATTTTCACGAGAGGCAAAAATTTTGCTAAAGAAAAAAAAAAAGGTATAATCAATAATTTTTCTCATAATCGATTATTTTTTCGTCTGTCCGGACCCAATAATCGATTATGGATGAAATCTTAGGCCATATATGGTATCCAAAATGATTTAAATAAATTCATCACTCTGGCTGGGGTCAGAACCCGCACCCCGTGTCTTCAAGGCTATCATTATTGACATTTGTCAACAACTCTAGCTTCTCGGCACGGGGGGGGGAGGGGGGGGAGGGAATTCGAGATGTAAAATTTATAAGGTCAAGGGAACACATCCCGTTCCGGGAGAGAAATTTATTTATTGAATTGGATACCAATCAATTGAAATGAGGTGAAGAGCCCACCTAGGCGGGCGACGCGATTGGTAAAATTCAATAATCAAAAATTAATACCTGATAATTAATATTCTATCAACTGATAGCAATGATAAAAAAAATTAACCTATTAAATAACCTATTTTTTTTATTTTGTTTTTCTTCAGAATTTTGTTGACTTTTGTCTTTAAAATTTTTAATTACTTCGCTCCATATATTATTATGCACTTGTGTCTTTATCGTCTCAAATAGCCAAATTTACGGTTATTATCTAGACTTTGGTGTAAACTCCTCCTTTTCAACAGTTGGGGAATCTTATTTCGATATTTCCGCTGCGTTAGGATTGATAGAAAAGAGAGAAAGAAAAAAAATAAAATAACCAATGTTAAATTGAAAAACTCTTATCTTCTAAGGGCCTACTCGACCCGAAGGAGACACAATATATAACGTGGAGACATTGTTCAAATGGTGGCCAAAGTCTGCAGAATGGCCTGGAAGCTCCCACCCACACAATCCAGATACACATGTTCCTGTCTGCACATCACCCTTGGGTATGATTCGGGACATTTCTTGGCTTTTAGAGAATACTGAACAAAACAAGAAAAAGATAATGAGTCAAGATTGAATTCAGGATTTAAAAAAAAAAGATAAACACATTTTTCCGCCAAATGCCAAAGATACAAAATACTAGTCATCACATCATGACGTTATCCTGTCATGTGAATAAACAAACAAAAACATTATTCGAGAGATAAATCTCAAAATTTTACTAAACATTGGAATGTGACCATGAGTTACTCGAGCTAACTCTAGGTCCCAAAGCGAAAGAGGTGAACATAATGATAATCTTCAAAAGAAAAAGGAAATTTTTTAGATCTGGTGAAGAGGAAGTTCATGTCTCACAAAGCGTTACCGTTCATCCCTCTCAATCGACAACCCTTCCAATGTCAAGAGCAGTGAATCCTCAAAAGCCCTGAAAATTTGAATTCTGTTGCACAATCACTTCTTCTTCAGGAACAAGACAAAAGACTAGACTCAACACATTTGTTGCTCGGAATCAAGTTAATAATTCAAATATTCAATAGATGATCAACTATTGAAAATTATTTGAACAGATCTGACCGATTATCTTGAATGCATGAATTTTTCAAAGTTTCACTTTTTCTAGTCTGTAGAATGAATATTTTTTTTTTATATACACCAGGCCTAAGTTAAACAACTTTTCCCAATACATTAAAAGAAATCTAGAGTGACTCTCCACACGGCAATTTTCCTTTCGTGTGACGTTCTGTAACGCACCAAATTTTGTGTCAAGATAAATTAAATATATTGAAGATTCCTGCTTGCATGTCAAATTTAAATATAAAATTTCAACTTCGTAGTCCTTTCTGTTCTTGAGATATTTTATTAACATATACACAGAGGAGCCATTTACAGAACCCAATTTTTGAACTCAGGAGGTCTCAAAACGTGTATTTCCATCCAAATCTCCACATTTGAATTTTTAACATGATAACATTATTAACATATATACGTAGGTAAGGGAAAGTAAAAATTGTTGTAATTAACGTTAAAAAAAGATTTTTTTAATTTTTGAACTCTAAATCCTCTGGTTTTAATTTAATTCTAATTAAGCAGAGCTTTCTCTTTTATAAACAACACCCCTTATTTTGATGATCATAAAAAAAGGGATGCTTATTAAAATTAATAAAAAGCAGAGATTACCAAAATTCGGTAGAGGCTTAGCATAAATCCCCTCCACTTATTCTATCGCCTACATGCTTAAAAAGTTTTCTTTGAAATAAAGATACGATCGCAATATTTTTTCCTGGATATAAAGGGAGAGAAAGAGAGAGAGAGAGAGAGCATCCAATATCTCGTTTCCAATTTATTTTCACCCTTTATTTGTTATTTAATTTAATAAACATTTTCTTTTTTATTTTATTTTCATTCGATCTATGGCAGCATAAATTCGTTTTTTTTGTCTGAATTTATTTAATATAAATGGCGATGGGAAAAATGAGGTGGCTGAGAGGGCGAAATGCAAATCGGAGTGTGGTGGTGGTGAGAACGTCCACCCCCGCCGTACGTTGAACGGCGTCAGATGATCCGCGTGGGTGGCGATGACGTCATTGTCTGAGAATCCGAAGCACTGACGTCAGAGCGGACGGGTGGGTGTGTTCATTGGGGGGACGAAGCCCCACGTGCGAGAGCCTACGGGCCCCCTGCCAAAACCCTCCTATTTTATTACAATTTCACGTCAGATCGGTGAAAAAGCTCACTCTTTTTTCTGTTATGTTCCATACAATTTGCTGACAGTTGATCAAAATGAATAATTATTTTATGTTTTCTTACCATTTTTTCCATAGTTTTGATTTACAAATTATATTATTAGTACTTCAAATTTGGAATTTAATAAAAAGATATTTATTTTAGTAATATCGTATTCCATATTACCAGAATGTTTGTTGTTGTTTTTTTTTTTTTATTAATTAGAACTGAAAAGTTTTACAATTACGTTGCTTATTTTTCTTTAATATGTTAATATAGAAAATGGAGATAAATTAAAATTGTTACCTCCTTTCATTCAAATAATGAGTTATTAAAATAGAAATAATTTTTAAATACTTGCTTTGGTTAAAATGGAAAATAATATAATAATCACTCTGTGCTCACACACACATCTACACTTTCACACAGACGAATATATATAGATATACTTTTCTACATGATTTTATTCTTGTTCATACAGGTTGGCGACGGCATCAAACCTGGTTATCCTTTGTGCTTCATTCAGTAAGGCTGAGAAAGCCGTTCCTGTTAGACGTCTCCGAGCGCTGGTCGACTTTAAATCCAGGGATCCATCATTTGGTGAGTAACTCTTGAAATTTTTACAATTCTAATTTATTTTTAAATTAAATATATACTCTTTGACCAATTCAAAGAGATAATTATTAAAAACATGACGAAATGATTTCATTTCATTCAAATCACACTTTACATAAGATAAAGTGCAATGAAGGTAATTTAATCGTAGGCCTATTAATTTAGAATTTTTGACATATATTGTCTATTTGTAACAAGAAACAACATATAACTTAGACACTATTTAATAAAGAGAGTAGGCAGGAACAACCAACGCCTCTGGTTGTTTCCATTTCGAATATCCGATTTTCTATTTCGGCTTTTGTACTTTTTTTTTAAACACACTTTTGTCCCATTCACATTCACATTTTCACTCACATATACACAGTCTTCTCGGCAACTCAGTACATATAAGTCTTTTAACCATACTAATATTTTTATAATATACACTATATATTTGGGATCCAGGCATTCTTATTTAAGCTATTTGGTATCCAAATGGCTTAAATAAAATCATCGGACTGCCTGGGATCTGAACCCGCGACCCTTGGTATAGAAGGCAAGCACGCTATAAACTACACCAAGTCCGAGGGCCATGATGTGGTTGAATGGGGTTTTAAAATATCTTGTTCCAAATTCAGTTTTTAAGCTGACATAAGCAAAAATTGTTTTCTCAGCATCTCTTGTACACAAAAACTTAATGGTAATAGATGGGTTGGAGTTGAAACTTTTGCATCTTTTTTGTCTGTTTTTTATTTAATAATATTAATTAATATTGATACAATAGGTTATATGTTTAAAAAAAAATTTAATAGAGAAAATAAACCAGCAATTGCTTTCCACAGTAAAATAATTTATTTAGCAAATATTTCTGATTGCCTAACGCAGCGGTTCCCAACCCGTTGGCCGCTGCCCACTTGTAGGAGGGGGGGGGGCGCGAACGAAAGATAAAAATTATATAGGCCTTTATATAGTATTTAAATACACTGGGTATCAGCGTTATTTTATTTTATTTTTTTTTTTAGGAAAAAGTGGACCGCACATCAAAAAAGGTTGGGAACCGCTTGCCTAACGCATTCATATTCAGTGCCAAATTATATAAATAGCGTTTTTGAAAATTATAAAATGTATGATTTTAAAATTCATTCTATAAATGGTGACAATAACATTTCAGTGAGAGCAAAAATAAAAAATAAATTTTTTTCTTAGTGGCTCGCTTATCGAAATGTTATCAAATCGTATTTTATAATTTTCCAGAAGGCTCCACATTTATATAATTTGAAGCACTGAAGATGAAATGCGTTATGCAATCCGAAATATTTGTTAAATAAATCATCTTATTATGGAAAGCAACCGCTGGTTTATTTTTTCCATTAACCTTCAAATACAACAAATTTAGTCTTACTAAATTTTTAATTGCTTTTGACGCTTAACAAATTCACCATCCGGCCCTTTATAATTAAATTATATATTTTTTTTCGAATCAATTATTTTAATTATCTTCAAAGTGGCTTTATTTGATCATCCCCTCAGTCTTTTCTAAATCTCGTCCATTCTTCATTGCCGAACAATTTTCCACATCATCCGCCAATTCCTTTTCCGTTTCACACCCTCTGCTTTCTCCATTATAATTTCCCTTCTATATATTCTCTCTCTTCTATAATTTTTATAACATTTTATCCGTCTCTGACTTTAACTCATCAAACAATCGATATCTGATACTTTTTGGTTCTATTTATTTCATTGGACCATAGGTTCAAACGACAACTCATTGGAGATACACTGTTAAAAATTTTCAAGGGATATTCATAAACTGTATATGAAATACAAATCGTTTACCGGGTACACTGTAAAAAAAATATGAATTTTCAATCATTTTTCATATACTTTCGTGGTTTAATTTTAATATACCTAGGATATGAAATAAAATTAATATAAAAGTTTATAAACAAATTACCAACTTTTAAACTTATCTTTTTCTTTGTGTGCCGCCAAATTTTGAAATCGTTAAAAGTGCACCGCGACAAGTTGAGAAACACTGGTCTAAACGTTCTCAAATAACTCGACTACCTCAAGGAATTTTTATTAATATTTTTTTATAATTATTTTAAGGAAACTTGAAATTATTCTTTTAAAATTTATTTCACAAATCTAAATTTATTATATTCTGGTTTGAAATTCGCGCTCTAAACTATATACATATTTATGAAGTATATTAAAATCATAGATTAGGTTAGGTTAGGTTGAAGTGGCCGTTCCCAGAGAGGGAACACACTTAGGCCAATTAGGCCCTTTGTGATACCACGGTGGGGCTATCCCCCTACCTACCCTAAGAGGAGACTTCGGCAGGATGGTTGAATTATTTGCGGCAAGCTGGATCCGAACCCGAGTCGTGTTGAGACTTCGGACTCCGTAATCCTAAGCTTAGCCGGCTTAGCCATTGCCTCCTCTATATTAAAATCATACTAATTAAATAATTTTTATAAAGTAATTCAACTAAATAGCTTTAAAAATTCAATTTTACCTTGAACTTTCTCATATATATTCATAAACAGTTTATGCAACAGAGTTCCTATACTTGTATAGGAAGTTTTTTTGAAAATTTTTAACAGTGGAGTTAAAAAAAAAAAAAAAACCGCCTCTCGAGAGGTTTGAAGCTCTTGGTGTCTTCCATTCTTATGAATATATATTTATATATTTTAAAGATCTAAAAAATAATTGATTTATGAATTTTAATCAAAATTCTTTAAAAGCGAATTGCTAAAAATAACTAAAAAAAGTACATCAGTAAAGTACTAGTCTCTTTCAAAGAGTTACGAACCAGGAAGGTAACTATAACTTGAATATAAAATTTCAACCTCCTAGCTTTTTTCGTATTTGAGATATTTTGTTTAGGCATTTTGCGGGACCAACTTTTTTAACTCAAAATGTGTATATCCGTCAAAATCATCAAAATATATAGGTAGGAAAAAGTACAATAATAATTAATTTTATTAAAAAGATGTTAAGATAAAAGTTTGGATTTTCTAACCCTTTGTTTTTAATTATTCAAATTTGATTTTCATAAAACCAAATAAGTTTATGAATATTTATTTCTTAAAAAGAAAAATTATCTTTTATCATTTTATTAAACGCTACAGTATAAAATAAATCTTAATATCAAATTTAAATTTAAGTGTTAAAAAGAATCTCTTTAAACCCTCTCTCTTAGCAACTTCAAAACCTTTAACCTTCAAAAGTCAAAGAAGGAAGGAAACAAGAGATAAAAGAAAAAAAAAATTGAAGTAATTATTTAATTAAAACAATTTTTTTAAAATTTTTAAAGAATATATTCTTTTTTATGAAAATCCCCACACTCATTTTGTTTTGTATATTATGTAAATATATGACTCAAGAAACTCCACATGAATAAGATGCGGATTCAGAATGCAAATATTTTAAATAAATGTCATTTTCTAAAGGAGAGAGAGAGAGAAGAGCATCCTGTTCCCTCGGGAATAATCTCTATAGAGTAAAGACATTATCGTTAACTATAATTATAAATCAAATTTATATAAAGAGAAGAAGGAAATAATGTTTGTTTGAAAATAAATTATTTAAAGGGCAAAACTCTTGACCGATGTTTAAAAGATTCTAATGACAAATAATTTTGACGCCACAAAAACGCACAAATTTTATATAAAAAAATTACGATCATTCCTTTAAGGGGGTTCAGGAGCGACGTCTAAACGTACTTTAAAAAAACTAGACTATTATAAGGAATATTTCAATGCGGTTTTTTTTAAAATGAATTAAATTCATAAAAGATTGGGACATCGAGCTATAATTTTTTTAATGACTTATTAAAAAATTATCGTAATTAATTTTTTTGTTATCAAGTAAATACAAAAAACAATCAGTCCCAATAATCTTTAATTTTTTTTTAAATTTAAAAATGAATTTATTGTTATTATTAAACACATATTAATTAAGAAATTTTTAAAATAAGCTTAGATGATTTATTTAAAAACTAACTGTCAAATTAGTTCAGCATTCTTGCAATAGATGGCAGGCTAGTCTAAAGACGATATAGTATTAGCCTATATCTGGCCCCAATTTATATATTTTTATGCTTTTATAAAAGATACATAATATATAATAACATTTATAAAGTATTTATTGTTAAAAGATCAATGAAAATCAACCAAACGCATTAAATATTATTATAGCTACCATTCTGACATCTCTTGGCAAATTTTTGAATTACTTGATATTTGGGCATACTTTTAATGACACACAACGCCATCTTAGCGGGAAAAACATACACCTTTGCTCCCGTAGCCCCATAATATAAATTTAATCTTAGATTTGGATCAAATTTCAAACATGATGATGATGATCTAAATTCCATATTTCCTCAACCCTAAATGAAAAGGGTGTGTCGAGGAATCTAATAAAAATATAAATTTTCTAGATTACATGATAAAAAAGTTTTTTATAGTCCTTGGTCTATGTCGCTTCATCTTCATCACTCACACACACACTCACAAATACACCCTCTTTTGGCCCCGAAGGGGTAAAAAGAGCACTAAAAACACGGATCACCAGCAGATTGCGATCTTTATTGGGTCTCTAAATTGTTAAAACACGAACGCGTACATAAACACCACCATTTTTGATTATTGTTTTTTTCTTTTTTTTTTTTTGAAATAAAGACAAATAAGTTTTAAGACCAAATTTAGAAAAAAAACGAAGAGATTAGAGATATTAGAGAGGTAATTGTAAAAATAACAGCCGGTAAATTATGGATCATATCGTTTTATAGTAGAAATGATAAAATATGGTGAACATAAAAATAAAATAGATGAAAGTTCGCCTCCGGTGAAAATATTCATTCACAAGCATAATTAATAATTAAAGTGCTAATTTTTAATAGACTTGAGATGGATACTAATAAGTTATTAGTAATAACGATGGAATGACTGACTACAAATATTGACAAATGGAACATGTCTGTAACAAATCGTTTAAAAAAATATATTTTATTATAATCACTTAGAAATCACTCACGTGTTTATTAAATTTAATTTTTGAAATTATATATTAAAGTTCAAGGTGAAACTTGTCATATACAGGCGCTTTTTAGATCAAAGTGAATAAGTGAGGGGACGCGTGCAGGAGGGAGACCTTCAAAGTGGGAATAAGATTTTGAACTAAACATCTTTTATAATAATTATAAAACTGAATCTACTATATATACTGGTATTTTAAAATCTAGTGTCGACATATATTTAGTTTCCGACAGTATAGTACACTACAATTAGCTCCAAAAACGGGTAAACCCCAACATCCAAAAAAAATTTTCCCTCTAACGCCAAATAGTTCTATCCCCCCCCCCCCCCCCCCGTAGTATGTAATAAAAAGTTACACTATTTTGAGATATTTGTCAAAAACCATCATTTCACCACTTCCCACCCCCGTCCCCTCAATAACCAGACTCTAAAAATAGTGTAACTTTTTATTACATACTACCGGAAGGGGAGAGAACAATTTTACGTTGGAGGGAAACTTTTATTTTGTATGTTCGGGCTTAGACCCAATTGCACTGATTGATTTTGACGGATATACAAGTTTTGAGGTCCCCTGAATCCAAAAAGTGGTTTTCGCGACATGGTCTGTCTGTGTGTCTGTGTGTGAACAAAATATCTCTAGAACGAAAAGAGCTAGTAAGTTAAAATTTTATATTTAAGCTAGGCACTCTCATGGAATGTGACACGAAGCTTTTGGACAAAATCGACCAAAGAGTACTAGTACTTTACTGATGTACTTTTTCAGTTTTTTTCGATTTTCTCAAAATTTAGTCCAAAGATTTTGATTAAAATTCAAAAATCAATTATTTTACTTATAAATATGTATCACGGAAAACCTACACCACTTTCCCTCCAAACTATTTTTTAAATGCTCTTTAAACTGTACCAGTGTTATATTCTCATTTTGCCATTGAAATCTTCTGAAGACCACTTTACTCGTGTACTTAATAGGAAAGATAAGAGAAATGGTTGCCATGGTGACAAAATATAAATATTTTACAACTTGAAATTTAAATGTACCGTACTCTCGGAAGCTAAATATATGTAGATAAAAACATTCTGGTGTGACAAGCACAGAACACAACTTTCGATTACCGAAGGTAAGAGAAAATTATGTTCTGTGCTACCAGTCACACCAAAATTTGATGAAGGGTTCAGGGGATTATTAGGCCGGACCTCCAACTACCCCAAAATATTTTCCTGTTGCTGCTGTATTTTCATATATTCATCCCATCGTTTCAAGGAATGAAAGAAACATGATGTTCATTTCGTTTATTGATGATAAACGCATAAAAATCCAACCCCCACCATCATCATCATACAGCTCTTTAACAAATTGCTCTTAATTTAAAAAGAAAAGAAACAAACATTTAACGCTCTCTGATTAAATTGGAATTCTTATAACAAAAACTCTCGAGATAAACAAAAACAAACACAAACAAAAAAAAAACATTTATTCGTGATGATATTTTCTTTTTAATTTAACCCACTTGACCTTTTTTTCCCTAGCAGTCAGTGTACAGAATAATCGGATTTGTGCTTTTTATTGTTATGACGAGTCGAAGGGGCGCTACAAGTGGCGAATTTTCGTCCCCCCTTTTGATAAAGAAACCGGGCCAAAAGTAAAATATCGCTCATCTAAGATTATGTCTCGAGTTTATGGCACCTTCCAGCCTCCACTAATGGCTTAATTCTTTTTTATTATATTTGTCCAACTGAGTTGATTAAATGAGAGTTATTTTTTTTTTCTTGAGGGCGGCGTCGAGAAATTGGGTCCAATAGATCGGTTTAATATATTTATCCATTTGATAAACAAATAGAAAAAGATTTAATAAAATTTTGGAATATTTGTGATAAGAGTATTGAAGTTATTAGAATAAAATTGAATCTGAGTACTTCCTTAGCAGATGGCGCTATTAAATAGGGCGATATTTATTTATTTCACTAGTTTTCCTAGCCCAGGACGAAGCCAAGCCATAAAAATCTGGTGTGACTGGTCGCACAGCTCACAACTTTCTCTAACTCTTGGTAAGAGAAAGTTGTGAACTGTGCTTGTCACACCAGATTTTTTGTGTCGATATATATTTAGTTTCCGTCGATATCTATATTATAATATATTAGATAGAATTCAAGATGTTTTTTTTAAACACTAGCACTTTTTTCTCATTCACACTCACACTCACACACACATTCACAGTCTTTTCGGCAACTCAGGCCATACAAAACTTACGATAACCTTTGTTAATTGGACCCTGTTATGCAATGGTGTGTCAAAGACCAAACATCGAGTTTTGAGAAAATCAACATTAAAGTTTTTTGTTTTCATTGGATTATATATAATTTTTGTTGTCAATTGTGCAAGTAACATTAAATATAAATTTTTTTTAGGACATATTTCATAAAAAATACTATTAATTAAAGCCTTTGAAACAATATTCCGTGCTTAACTCAATTTTGAATTTTTTGGTCTTTGACACACCATTGCATAACAGGGTCCAATTATTGGTATCCAAATGGCTTAAATAAAATCATCGGAGTGCCTGGGTCCGAACCCGCGACTCTTGGTGTACGAATCTAGCACGCTAACCCCTGCACCAAGCCCGAGGCCGATGTATTTTGTTACCATAGCAACCATCTTTCCTATGAAGTGCAAAAGTAAAGTGTGCTTCAAACAATTTTGAGAGCAAAATGAAAATATACAATTGAAACAGCATCTAAAAAAATAATTGATTTTTGAATTTTAATCAAAATCGTTGGTGCGGATTTTGAGAAAATCGAAAAAAAGGAAAAAGTACATCA
>JAKCPI010018149.1:0-97237 GCA_023213315.1 Euborellia annulipes | reverse complement strand
AAGTCTTGGATTCATGCCAAAAATTCGATGTCGAGATTTTGATGGACATACACGTTTTGAGGTTCTCAAAATTCGCTCCAACGATTTTGATTCAAATTAAATTATTTTTTAGATGTTTTTTAAAATGTATATTCTCATTTTACCATTGAAATCTTCTGAAGACCACTTTATTCTACTTCATAGAGAAATCGTTGCCTTGGTAATATATAACTGTTACAATTCGCTAATATCCAAAATAAATTTAAACTTTTGACCGTAGTTAGGCGTTGAAACATTTTGTAAATTAAAATTAAATATGTAAGTAAATAGAAAAATCTTTTCGGCCTCTTAGGCCATATGTGAAAAGTCACTCTTTCTCGAATTATAGCAACGGGAAGTGGCATTAGAGCTCGGAATCAGTGGTGCGTGCAACTTTGCTCGATGCACCAGATGTTAAAATGAAATTTCTTTTTTGTAGTTATGCCTTTTCCCTGAAATAAATAAAAAAAGATCTCTAATTGAAAATGCTTAAAGTTATTTAACTTATAAATAAATGGTATCATTTTAACTGGCTTGGAAGTATCATAAAAATTAATTTTTTTCTCCCTGTTTCGATTATACATGATAATACAGTTAATGGGATTATTGCTCTCGTTTGTTGTTGACTGTCCCTGGTTATTAACAAGAGAGGAGATCCCTCAGGAGTTGCACGTGACTCGACTAGATGCTGACACGTGTCCTGATCCTTCAGATTCGGATTCACAACGAGTCTGATTAGAAACAACCGAACGAAAATGGAAAGAAATCCCGACTAACAACAACAACAACCAGTTTCAAGTTGAAATGTGATACTTTGTCTACCTTCTTCAGAAATTCTTTATAACTTCCTAGACTCTACATTCAAACCTTAACGTTCTTTTACCGAGTTAGTAAATTAAGTAGCTTTTGCACAGGTGCCCACATCTTGTGGGTACTAGCTGTCCGAGCTGGGACAGACATTCTTTCTGTTCTTTGTATGTCTGACCCTTTCTCTTTTTAACAGACGTCAGACCGTGCGACAGGCCGGCATGTTCTATCCTTCTCGGTCGCAAATACCCATGATAGGGCTGGAGGTAAATAGTGAAGTCCGCCAACGCCGCATAGTAGGATTAAGGCTAGGACAGAATAAGAAGAGTAAATTAAGTTCCTTAAAGATAATTTCATATAATTGAACATAATCTATTTATTATTAATTTATTATAAACTGATTATTCTGTCCCCTTATTTGTTTTCGTATTACTGAATGTTTGGCTCGGTTCCATATTTATTGTTAATTTATATGCAAATAGTTACTTCCACATAATAAAATTTGTCATGCTCTTTTAAAATCAGGAATTGTCCAAGATTTTGAAGGCCTCTTCTAATCGAATTGTTTCAACAAATTTTAGTTGATACAGATATTTTGGAAAATTGAATAAAATTCATTTTTTTTGTCAATTAAAAAAAATAAAACTTTTTTGTCAGTTTTATCAATAGTTTAACAATTGATTTCTTTTTACTTTTTTTTTATAAGGTTTTTAACATTATTTCATTATTTCATTGGATATGTTTCATTTGTCTAAAATGATAAACTAATCTTCATCTTCAACATAAATAATAAATATTGGCCGGATATTTTAAAATTTTTAAAGAAATTGTTGGTATTTAATATTCAACGCGCTTTTTTAAAATTCTTAATTATTAAACCTTTATGTAATTCAATAAAAATAAAGATTACAAAATTTTACTACCCTTGTTTTTGGAATATCCTCTTTCAAATAAAAACCACCCTTTTAAAGGGGAGTAACATTTTATAATTAGATATATGTAAACAAGGCAAATATGAACGTGTGTTTGCTAATTAAACCTAAATAGGGTGGCCCAGATGCAGTCTTTGTAAATGTAATAAGCTGTATACACCTTTATTGTCACCCTTCTGGTATTACACCCAACACGTGACTAGAACTTGTCTTTTCTGATAATTAAGAAGCTGTGACAATTTTCAAATAATTAATTAGACAATGGATTAATAAAAATGAGAAGAAGAAAGTGAAGTTATAGTCGTAATAAAAAATAGAATACAAAGAGTTAGTTCGTCTCTCTTTAATGATAAAGGTTTTAATGGATTATCAAATTCGATTAATGGTCCTTTAAGAAAGAGAGAAGACTCGTAAAAAGGAGATGTAACCAAACAACGCCCAAATTCCTAATTATACTACATTTTGCGCCATTGTTACCGAGGGAATAGAGTTCTTTGTGCTTAAGAGAAGGAGATTTTTAGGAGATTATCAAAAACCCTCTTTTATATGAGAATTTGAGTGGAGTATAATGTGATGAAGGAAAAAAATTTCATAGAAGGATGATAAAATTAATTCAACTTTAAAATATATAAAACTAAGAGATTCAGATTAATATATTTTTATTGTTAGATGAAAAAAAGAAAATAAAAAGACTTTCTCATTCATTTTGATATCTGAATTTAGTTCGAGGAAATCAGAGGATTGCTCATCCGAGTTTTAGCAAAAAGTATAGTCCAGGATCTCAGGCCCATTTTTACAAGTTATTACTATCAAGCTAATTTTCCGTGAGTAGCTTCATTTTGATGAGACGACCATTTTTTTCTCTTACAACAATTCTTGATTGTGTTAGCTAACCGGAGTAGCAAGGATATAATATTTCAATTTGACGATTCTCAAAAATTTATTATTCTTAAGATTTAATGAAAAACCCCATAAATTTTTGAGAATCGTCAAATTGAAATATATCCCTGCTACTTCTGTTAGCTACCACAAACAAAAATTGTCGAAAGAGAAAAATTGGTCGTTTTATCAAAATGAAGCTACTCACGGAAAATTAGCTTGATAGTAATAACTTGCAAAAATGGGCCTGGGATCCTGGACTAGTGGCTGCACCTCATCCCCACCAAAATCTTGATAAATAATTCTAACAATCTTTTAACATGTCTTTATTTTATAAGTATTAGATTTCACGTAATTGAAGAGATATTCGTCTTTCTCGGTGACGGGGAGCTTCGGGTGGCCATTAGTTGGCAACTTGGGGAGTGATATGAGTCGACAGGACAGACAGTCTGCAGACCGAGTGGAATTTGTTTGTTTAGTCATTTTGCTGAGTGTGCAAGTCTGCGGTTCTCACGAGGACAAGGTCTGCTAGTATCCAATTGCGTCTCCACGTGTCACGTCGTATAGGAAGCCCACCCTGACTGACACCAGTCAATCAACTCAACAACTGACCTATCAGCATATTTTTTTTTTCTCTTTGGATTTAATATAAGATATCTCATCTTTGTATCAACTTTTAACACGGAAACTTCAGATAGTAAAAGACAACAACATGTCGTTGAATTCTGGACACTACCCACACATCACAAAATATTGCTAGAATGTTGCTGCAATATTCCTAGCTTGGAATATTGACGCTGCAATATTGCAGCAATGTTGCCAATATTTTGCAAGATTTGTAATATTGATGCAATATTCCTGCAATATTAATTGACAATTTATGCAAGATTCGCAATATTTCTGCAACATTGCTGCAATATTTTGTGCTGTGTGGGTACTCTTCGAGAGTTGACATTTTTTTATTTAGGACTTATATTTTCTAGTCGTGCATCTCTTTTTGATTACAATCTGCTATGTCAAAAGAACACTTTACTTGAAGGGTTTTGTAGAATTTTACATAGGCCTACAAATAGAAATAGTAGAAATTTTGTATTTTGGTGGTTTTAATCGAGGACCCAGTATGCTTCACTTACTTCTTCGCTCCAGAAGCAAGAAAAGTATTTGTATTGGGATTGTTATAACATCTAGTTATACACCTCCGATTTTGATTATAATCGATTGTGCCAAAAGGGCATTTGAAGGGTTTTTTCTAGAATAAAAAAAAGAAATGTCGTATTTTAAAATTTTGATTTTTTAGCGCATAAAAAATTAGTTTAGTGAAACTAGTTTTTTGATATATCAAATTTTTGAGATATAATATTTATATACTTGAAATTTTTGAAATTTATTAAAGCAGGTATATCATTACAAGTTGTAGCCGTATAAGGAAGTCATACATCAGATGTTTTATTTACCGTTTTAATATACTTATATAGGACAGGATGAATGAATTGTTTTTTATTTATATTTGTTTACTCTAGATCTTTAACAAAAAAAAAAAAAGAAGTATAATCCCAGTTAAAGCTTATTATAAAATTCCAAATGATGATTTATCTTATTTCATTATGAAGAAATAATTTCTGAAACTAAGAGATAAAAGTTATTAAATACATCTCTTACATTTTCATAAAGCCATCAAGAAATTAGTAAGACTCCTTTATTTACTTGAAGGTATTTTCATGCTTGAAGACACACATAACTCTAGATGAAGAAGCTATTTCTCGCTTTATTAAGATATCTTCTTTTTTTTTTATTCTATATCACTCGCTCGGGTATTCTTCTGCTTTTAATAAATTACTTTAAAAAAAAAAATTCTGCTAAATATGATGACAATGCAATGTTAAAACCACTTTTGTGAGGTGCATCGATTATCCATAAAAAATTAATTTTTTTGCTTCTACCTATATATATCGTGTTAAATGCTTTTGTTTTGAAAACCAAAAATTTTAATATATCGACCCATCTAATGTCCAAGTTCTTCAAATTACTAGCTGCAATTTTGCAAAAATACGCTGGAAACTTACTTGTTGACCCAATACAAAAACTTCATCTTTGTTTTTACACTTATCCGTTTTATAGTGATTTATTTATTTATTTTTTTAATTACTACAAAATTTAGAAGTGTAATAAAATTATCAACTTATTTATTTATTATATGAAGAAGTGAAAAACATAGACAGCTTTTTTTTAACATTTTCCTTTCATTATTGTTGCTTCTTTTTGTAAACATGTTTTTTTCTGCCGTTATTGCGACGGGATCCTAGCCCGCGACCCTTGGTACAGAAGGCCAGCACGCTAACCCCTACACCGGCGTTATTGCTTAATGAAAATAATTAATATGATGATTTTCTATCTTCCTAATGATGTAGGAAACTAAAAAAATTTGAAAAATCTCTTTATTATGATGGGTCGATTATAAATAGAATGACCCCTATATTATATTTTTATTTGTATAATTTTTGAGATTTCATTGGTGAGGGGAGAGAGATGTCAACCCCCCCCTCCCCCTCCCTCTGCTCTGTAATTGTGACTTAAGTGGGGGGAATCGGCGATGGACGGCGCACTCGACGCCCTCCGGTCAACGCGCATGCGCAAACCCTCTTCTTTTTCATTGTTGAGTGGCCTCTCTTGTTTGTTTATTACATGTTAAAAGTGCTCGTAAAATATTCTCATTTTAATTAATTGTAGTGCTTCTAATCAATATGAAATCTCACCTGTACCCTTCTCTAATTATTCCTATTGCCATATTTGAGGTAAATATTGATATAATATAAAATATTAATTATATGATAAATATAAATAGTAAAAACTTTTAGGTTATCTGGGTATCTTTATATAATAGATTTGTTTGTTTCACTTGCCAAATAAAATACATTTTTATTTGATGTTTTTTTTTTTTTTTTTTAATTAATTATTTTATGATTACCGTAGACTACTTAATAAATCAGTACCATTGGTTTTATACTTATTAACTTGTTAAAAAAAATAAACCGTAGGCCAAAAAATAAACTTCGATTTGAATTTTGTTTATTTAATTTCGCCTCATTTGAAATCTGATGAAGTCATTTATAAACTCTCATTTGTTTTAGGTAGCAAATTCATTTAGATGCAATATATGATTTTATTTGTAAATTATCCATTTCTCTCTCTCTCTCTTATTTGGCGTTAATTAAATGATCAAATTTGATGTATCTACCCATTTCAAACGGTTTAAATAAATAATGACAATACAATTGCGACCTATTATTATTCTTGCTTCAATGAAATGCTCATAACGGAACGTATTATTTTATTAAAAATCTGGTGTGACTGGTCTCCCAGCACACAACTTTATTATACCTTCGTTAAAATATAAGATGGTTTCATGAATGATGTGTGCTCTACAAAGAGCGGAAATGTTTTTTAACTACCTTGCATATTTGATTTTCTTTAATAGGTATTCCTAGAAAAAATAAAATTTTTTTATGAATGAATTAAAAAAGTAAAAAAATATATATTATTTTGTATTTTTTTTTTTTGCTTTTGGCTTCAAATGAAAAATGATATAATAATCTCTCTATGGTCACACACACATATACACTCTCACATAGACACGAATATATAGGCACTTTTCTCATATGCTTTTATTCTTGTTTCGACAGGTTCATCATGGCCATGCATACCTGCCTAAACCACCAGGCTTTCAATCAGTAAGACTGAGAAGACCTTCAGTGTCAGACGTTGTCCGAGCCCTGGTCGTCTTCAATTCCAGACATCCTTCATTTGATGAGTAAGTCAAAATATTTACAATTCTAATATTAAATATACTTTTCTTTTATAAATCTTTGATGAATTGAAAGAGTTAATAATGATTTCATTTCATCCAAAGCCCATTTATAAAGGTATAATCTTAAATAACTCCAACTTTGGTACAAAGCAAGAATTTTAATCTTAAATGAATATAAATAGTTTTCATGACCTATTCATTTGAATAAATATTAGTATTTAATATAAAACTTTACCATACCCATTTATAGACTATATAATTTATCTACTATAAGTAACATTTTTACTTTCTCTTACCTATATATGTTAATATATAGAGAGAAAATATCACATTCAGAAATTCTATGTCACGATTTTGATGGAAATACACGTTTTGAGGCTTCCTCGTTCCAAAAAAGGGGGCCCAGCAAAATGATCTGACTATATAACTGTGAACAAAATAGCGAAAAGAGCTAGTAGGTTGAAATTTGATAGTTAAGTTAGGTACCCCACTGACACCTAACACTAAGCTTTTGAACAAAATTGTCCAAAGAGTAACTTATGAATGGAAACAAACAAAACTCAATAGAAATTTTCTTTGTTTGCTACTATCAAGTAGGGCTGCGCAAAACAATAAATGGATTATTCACCAATTATTTTCTTAAAAAATAATCGAGTATAAAAAAAATCGATTAATCGATTATTTCGATTATGTCGATTAATGGGAAAAAATCGATTATTATTATTATTTCTTTCCATAATCGATTATTTTTTCTTATGTCCGAACCCATTAGTCGATCATTTTTTTCCAAAATCGAACACCCCTACTGTCAAGCACTCTAATGGCAATATAAGGCTGAGAAACAAATTGCCCAACTAAAGCAGACCTTTGCTTGATAGTGCTGAAAAGTAGGATTTGTCGGTTAGCACTATCTGCAGCCGACCCCTTCATATGTCGATACAATAAATCTGGCGTGACAAGCACAGCATACAACTTTCAGTTGTGTGCTGTAGTCAGTAACACCAGATTTTTTTTATTATTTGATATATTGATATGGATAAAAACTTATGGAAGAGTGCTTCTCTCTATTCTATTTGACCATTCAGTTTTAGAGTTATTTTACCAGAAAAGGGGGATGAAATATAACGAGGATAAAATGTTTTTTATGAATTTTCTCCGAATAATTATTTTAATGATCAAAATTCATTGTTTTTTTTTTTTTATATCTCAATTATATGTTTAACGCACCGATAAATAGGGGATCTTTTTATGGAATTGATTTGGTTATAATCTAATTTATTTAGTATACGAAGTGTGACAATTTAGAACGAGATTAGGTATATAAATAATTGGCTATTTATAAACATTCAGATTTTTTTAAACCAAAGAGTGATCCAATTAATAGAAATAACGAACCGAAACTAAATATAATCTCGTGAATGATAAATTTTTATTTTTATTCTATGTCGAGAAAATAATTAGACAAGTGATTATTTTATATAAAATATATAAATATATAAACATATTGTCAGACAACAAACAAGGCGAAAAAATATTTTCGAAGGGTGCTTTTTTATAAAGATTAATTTTTACTTTCTCTTACCTGTATATATATGTTAATATATATAGAGAGAAAGTATTGGATTCATGTCAAAAATTCGATGTCGAGATTTTACACGTTTTGAGGTCCCCTGAATCCAAAAAAGTGGTTTTCGCAACATTGTCTGTATGTGTGGGTCTGTCTGTCGGTGAACAAAATATCTCAAGAACGAAAAGAGCTAGGATGTTGAAATTTTATATTTAAGTTGGGCACCCCCCTGGGACGTGACACGAAGCTTTTGAGCAAAATCGACCAAAGAGTACTAGTACTTTACTGATGCACTTTTTCAGTTTGCATGGTAACAAAATATAAATATTTTCCCATATTTATAAAATTTACATCTTGAAAATCGAATGTACCGTACTGTCGGAAACTAAATACATGTCGACTCAGATAATCCGGTTTATATTAGTCGAAATTCAATTTCTAGTTTTAAATTTTCTCTTATAAATACGTATTACTTCAAAGACATATCCCCTATATGAAGAAAAACATTTTTCGAAATAAAATGAATTTTTTAAATAGCCCGATTTCAATCGATGGAACCGATTAGCTATAATTTTCAAAGATGGGCAAAATCTTTTAAAAAAGGGTGATACGCAGATCCAGGCAGTTCGGATAATCCGATCCGGCTACTCTAAAAGGATTAGCTATCCGATCCGCTAATTCGTTCCGATTTAGAAAAAGGATCGCTGTTCCGATCCGAAATAAAACTAGATAGAAATGGGCAGGATTTCGATCTTTTTGGATTCAAATCAGAAACTCCGATCCGTTCCATAATTTTCTGATCTATCTCATAATCCTTTTTTTTTTTTTTGGTAGGATCTTGAATCTTGATCGAAATCATTTTTGCTCTTTTCGAAGGATTTTCAATCCTTTAAAATTTTTTACTTTTTAATAAATGTATATCCTTTTGAATCATCCAAACTTCAGGAGGTTACTACCAAAAAAAAGAATTATGAGCCAGATCCGAAAATTATGGAACGGAGTTTTTGATTTAAATCCAAAAAGATCGCGATCCTGCCCATCTCTGTCTAGTTTTAAATAAATTCTAAATATTTTATTTTTATTTTTTGGCATATAACAATAGACTTTAACGATATTTAATATTAAATTACTATATGATCTAGGCCCATTTATTTATATCATTTAGTATCCAAATGATTTAAATAAATATTTATCGGACTACCTCCTTCTGAACCTGTTCTTAAAAAAAGGCAATATATTTAATTTGATAAAGATTTTGCAACATTTGCTAATTTGATTTTTTTTTAATCGATTTGTGAATAAAACTCCTGCCAAAATATTGAATCTATGAACCGGTATGTACTTTCAACTTTATTTTGTTCCGTTCCTTTTAAGTACGTTTTAAAATCCCAGGGTCAGTTGTTCGATTCCTGTCCCGAGCAATAAAATTTATTTAACTTCCTCTCTAGGCCGCATCTATTATTTACTAAGCCAACCTCAAATAACCGAAGACATGCGAACTATACAATAGCATCACTTGTCCATTTACTTTCTCATTATACATTTATAATTTCATATTTAATTTTTTTTTTAACAATATGTCTGCCATAAAGACTACTCTTCTTTTAGATGATAATTATCATAATTTAATTATAAGTTAAGGCCGTGTTTCCCGAGTGAAAAAAAAAGCCGAGAGAAAATTCAATACATGAAATATACATAGAACTCCCCCCCCCCTTCCTCCCTCTTCCACCTCACTTATTCACAATCCCATGTGAACTTTTTCATCAAGCTCTTGTTTTGATTTACTAAAAATACACAACGTCTGATTTTATTTGCATATATTCTTAGAGCCATAAAAAAAAATTACCGTTCAGGTTTGTAGAAATGAATATGAAGGCCAGAGAGCTAGAGAGCAACGAGCTTTCAATCCAAAAACATAATTAAATTAAATATATTTGAATTTTAACTAACTTTAGTTATAAATATGGAGTTTTAATAATGAGACTAATTTTAATTGCTAATATAAAAATAATAAAATAGTTGATTTTTTAGGCGTAGTATTAAAATTACAGTGTCAATGACGAATGTTGATATTAAAATTCATAAAATTTAATATATATCTGACGTAGTAATAAGACAAATAATATATTCCATTTTCATTCTTTAAACTTCTACTATCTGTTTCAAAAGTAATTAGACTAACATTAATAAAAGAAGTTTGTTTTCGGTTTAACAGGGGTTTATTTGTAAAAATCTGGTGTGAATGTCGCACAGCACACAACTTTCTCTTACCTTCGGTTAAAGTTGTGTTCTGTGCTAGTCACACCAGATTTTTTTGTGTCGAGATATATTTAGTTTCCGAATTCAAGATTTTTTTTTTTAAACACTCACACTTTTTTCTCATTCACTCTCACATTCATGCACACATTCACACAGTCTTTTCGGCAACTTAGGCCATTTAAGACTTTGACGATAACCGTTATTTAATAATATATATTTATTTGGGGTCCAGGCATTCTTATTTAAGCCATTTGGTATCCAAATGGCTTAAATAAAATCATCGGACTGCCTGGGGTTCCAACCCGCGACGTTTGGTATACGAGGTTAGCACGCTAACCTCTACACCAAACCCCGAGGGCAAGATTAAAATTTATAAACATGGGAAAATATTTATATTCTGTTACCATGGCAACCATTTCTACTATCTTTCCTATGAAGTACAAGAGGAAACTGTGCTTCAAACAATTTTGAGTGCAAAATGAGAATACACATTTGAAAGAGCATCTAAAAAATAATTGATTTTTGAATTTTAATCAAAATCGTTAGATTTTGAGATAATAAAAAAAAACTGAAAAAGTACATCAATAAAGTACTGTACTTTTTTGCCGATTTTGATTAAAAGCTTATTTTAAAGCTCTCGGGTGGTGTTTAACTTAAATATAAAATTTCAGCCTCGAGCTCTCCCAAAGTATTATGAAATTTAAAACTATAGGGCCTATACTATCTTTTTTCTATGGATCCTCTGAACGCTTGGGGGGAGGCCTCGGTACTTATGGGTATAAAAAATTAAATTTCATAAATAAAAATATAAATTAAAATTAGTATTGAGTTGAAAAAAAAAATTTCAAGTACATAAACAGAAATACCACCAAACAGAAATAATAGTAGAGATGAAAAATCAAAAAAGAAAAAAAATAAACGTAGAAAAATAAAAAGAAATTTAAAAAAAAAGTGATAAAAATATTTTTCATCCTTTATAAAAAATTTAAAAATGGCCATATCATCTCTATTTTACATATTATTACTATATTCAAAGCCTTATGCTAAATCTCATTAAAAAAAAACAAAAAAAATAAAAGAAAAAAGCTTGATATTTATTTTCTCTCTTTTCCCTAAAGGGTATTTCAAAAGTATCCATGTTTATTTTTGTCCCATTCAATACATATAAATATCTTATCGTATTTTTTTCCCCCTGGGAGATAATTTAAAAAAAAAAATAACATTTTTTTTTCTCTTCCTTGGCGAATGTGCACGCATGCATGCATCTCTCTCACATACAATGGAGACGTTTTACGTCAACATCCGGCATGTCCATTCACAAAACGAGAAACGCGCCTTTTCATAAATAAATACACACACAGAGAGAGAAAGAGAAAACCCTCGTAACCCAGATCGCAGCCTTCCTATTTATAACCAAATGTTCATTTTTTTTTTTTTTTTTTTTTTTTAATTACAACTTGTTCATTTTTATAATTAAATAGAGACAAAATAATACAAAGAAAACATTCTACTTTTAATAAAATTACATAAAGTGTTTGTCATACGCCCCCGTCCCTGTTTTTTAAAAATTTGTTTTTTTCTTCGTGTATCTAACAGTATAGGCGTCGGGGCGACAATATATTAAATGTAGTTTAAATTCACAAATTTATTTTATTATAAATACTGTTATTGTGAATTTCTACAAAACAATATAATTTTTCGCAAAATTATATTTATTATTACAAAATGTTCGTTTCGATAGCATACTATACCGGGTGTCCGGTAAAGAATGGATAACCTTGAAATGTCTTATAGTATAACTTATGGCCGTTCAGAAAAAAAATTGAAACAAAATATATCATAAGTTGATTTTAACAATCGGTTGCTATGGTGATTTCAACAATAGGCTGCCAAATTCGATTGTTTAATTTAAATGTTTTGTTGATTTCAACACTCTGTTACTATGGTGAATTCAACAATAGGCTGCCATATTCGTTTGTTTAATACAAATGTTTTGTTTATTTAGTTTCCGTTTGCAATTATCGTGATTTACTTTGAATCAGTGTTAAAACGACCACCTGGCTATTTTATTGGAATTTGCTAATTTTTTAATAAAAAAGTGCAATAGCTAGTCATACTATTCACTGTTTATCTATTAGCATAGTTCGTGTATAATAATAAAATAACAACAAACCGATGGAATCCATTCATTTCTGATCGTAGTGTTCATAAAAGTAAAACAAGGTAAAAAAATTAGACCTTTCTTTTAAAAAAATCATATCTTAGGTACTACTTATGATATATTTTGTTTCAATTTTTTTTCTGAACGGCCATAAGTTATACTATAAGACATTTCAAGGTTATCCATTCTTTACCGGACACCCTGTATATTTATCTTCCTCAGTGATGGTTTGTGCCATTAAAGGTGAATTTCATAAAATATCCTCCTCCGCTCACTTTTTAATTTGACTCCCCAACACATCCATTAATTTTCTGTCTGAAACCTCTTCAAATTTAATATAGTATAAATTGCTTTGATAAAATATTCTGGTGTGAAATAAAAAGTAAAAATAAATCGATTATAGGCGTAAATATCCACGTTTTCAAATTTATAAGACAATACACACTCCCTTAATATTTGTCAACAAGGGCGGATCCAGAAGAGTTTTTCATGGGAAGGGAGGGTGATTTTTTCCTGGTGTGACTGGTCACACATTTCACAACTTACTCTTACTTTCGGTAATTTAAAGTTGCATTCTCTAGTTGTCTACCATATTTTTTGTATCTAAATAGATTTGAACACCCAGCCCAACAGATCATTTTGAGAAATCCACTTTTTTTGAATTAGGAACCCTCAAAACGAGTATTTCCATCAATATCCTCGACTTCGGATTTTTTACACGAACGCAATATTACATAAGCCTATATATTAATAAGAGAAAGTAAAAATATATAGCCTAATCAAATCAAATTTTGAAGTATTAATTTTTAAAAATTTATATTAAAAATAAATTTTGTTAAAAAATATTTTTCTCAAATCTCAGGGGTGGGGGTAAAGGGGATAATAACTCCCTTGTCTGTCAATGCTGCATAATAGCACCGGCTTTAGACCAGTACAGTATTAAATTGAATAAAAATGATATAAATTGCTCTTTTCCAAAAATGACCAATTGATCCTCTTTCACAAAAAGAAATTTTATTTATTGACACTAAAACTGAATTTTTTAATTTAAAACTGATAATACAGTATTTTAAAAAAGTTCTTGAACTTGATTTGATTATTAATAAATTACAAAACTTTTTTATTTTCTTCTTCTATTTAATTCGCAAAAATAACGTTAAATTAGTAGGTGAAGGATAAATTAATCATGCAAATTTCTCTCTTTGTTTATAAACAAACACACCCATTTCCTGATGTTCCGTATCTTCTTTTTTTCTTTCCTCTCTTCTCAGCCAAAAAAAAAAAAAAAAAAATTAATTCAACAGACAGATAATTAATAAGATGTCCGGAGGGCGAAAAACTAACAGGGTGACGTTTAATATCTGGTGGTTAACAGTTTTCTCTCTGATTTATTGACCTGACGTGACCCATATGATCTAATCAGGGGTTGAAGGTGGGGGGGTGTCTGCTCGCAAGTATTATTAATGGGACAAGTTTGACAATGCTGCTATACAGAAGACATCATCTGGCCATTAAGGGTCGAGTGCTTATTATAGCACAAGCCATTATGGATTTTATAGGATCCCATTCTGGGCATGTGTCCGTCCATGTCGGTGTGTTAATGTGTTAGTGTGTTTTTTGATCTGATCGCCCTGTCGTTTTTAACATATATGTTCGCTGACAGTTTGGACAGTTGCCTTTCATTTTCATTTTATTTTCTCTCTCCCTACACACAATTTATTTGGTGGGGGGGGGGGGGTTTGGATGAAATTAAGTGAAAACGATTTTCATTAAATATTATATTTTTCATTTTCGATAGATTAACTTTTTTTTGTTTTTGTTTTATACTCTTCTGTTGAGAGAGTCTTAATTAAACCCAGAAAAATAAATTATTAACATTTATCACTCTTCAATTAAGTGTAGTCTATCTCGACAAAAACTAGAAAGAATAATAATTATTCTTTCTAGTTTTTGTTTATATTATAATCAATAATTATTATAGTTTGACATGAAAAATTCCAAATCAGAAATCGAACCCACAGGACCGAAGCCAGAGTGGTCCAAACCACCCCCTCCTCTGAATTTCTAAAAAAATTTTAAATACTGAGAAATTATAGAGAGAAACATAATGTTAAAATTTTAAATACTGTTAGAAATTATAAAAAAATTGTATTGTATTAATAGTTGTATCGAGGGTTGCAAAAACAGAGGCTGACAGCCAAATTTTTTTTCTTTAAATATTTTATTCGGTCGACGTCCCAGAAGATGGCCGAAACGTTGGCCTAATAAAATATTTAAAGAAAACAATTAGGCTGCCAGTCTCTGATTTCGCAACCCTTATTATGATTATTACCCTTATGATTATAAAAAATATTTTATGAAAGAAAACGCTAAATTTTCAGCAATTTTTTTTATTAAATACAATCTATTTCCAAATATTTCGGAGACCTATTGGCACTCCTTTTTCACTGGATTTTACCTCTTTCACTTCTGCCCCTTACAATGAAAACGCTTGGGAGCTTGTCTGTGTGTGTATGTGTCTGTCTGTGAGAAAAATATCTCAAGAACGAAAAGAGCCAGGAAGTAATTTTTACTTTCTATTACCTCTATATATATGTTAATATATAGAGAGATAAAGTATTGGATTCATGTCAAAAATTCGATGTCGAGATTTTGGATATACACGTTTTGAGGTTATCGCGACATTGGGTGTCTGTCTGTCTGTGAACAAAATAACTCAAGAATGAAAAGAGCCAGGAAGTTGAAATTTTATATTTAAGTTAGGCACCCCCCTGGGATGTGAAACGAAGTTTTTAAACAAAATCGGCAAACGAGTACTAGTATATTTATCACGAATGTGTTTATTAAAGCTTTTGTGGTTTGAAATATTATTGTTAGGAGAATTTTTAATTATAGACCACATTTTTGTATTAAATATTTATTAAAAATATATAAATACTGCACAACGTTTCAACTGCTTATTCTGCAGCCGTTATCAAGCACTGTGCACTTGCTCCGACTCAAGTGAAGTACTAGTACTTTACTGATGGCACTTTTTCAGTTTTTTTCGATTTTCTCAAAATTCGCTCATACGATTTTGTTTAAAATTTAAAATTCAGTTATTTTTTAGATTACATTTAAGGATTGCGGTGTGGGTTTCAATTTCTTCTCGTGCATGGGGTCCCGAGTTCGATTCTTGTTCCAAGCGAAAAAAAAATTAATTTTGAATTTGAATTATCTTCCAATTAATCCAAATCATTAGGACCGAAATGGCCTTAGATGCCGAAAAAAAACCTTAAAACAAATTTAAATAAAAAAGTATATTAGAATTAAGTCTATTTTCTTCACCTTACCTATTAGAATTTCTATTTATACCTTCTACGACAAATATTAATATTTATCTCTAGAAAATTTATTAAAATTTCCATCTATATTTTATTAAATTATAAATTATAATAATAATTATTATTGTAAATTAAATTTGTTTCCACCCAGGGGACCAACGGTTGCCTCAAATTAATTGAAAACGAATCAAACCCCCCTAGAGCTTGCGTCCTTTTTTTTTATTCTGCCTTTGTAAACAATAATATGAAATTACATTTCGCAAACTGAGCAAAGACGAGAGGAAAAAAAGACAAATTGGAAATGAGATTTTGTAATTCCATACTCCCTACTAAAAAAACAATGGCCTACTTTCTCTCTATATATATTTCATATTTAGGGAAGAGAAAAATCTGATTTTTTATTTATTTTAATATAAATAAAAAAATCAACCAAGATTTATTGAAATAAAATTTTTAGTTATATTAATTTCGAATTAATAAAATTTTCTGAGGAAGATTTTAAAATAATAAATTACTTGAATAAGAAACAATTAATTTAATATCAATAAATGAGTACAATATCTAATTAATATTTTTAAACTATTCTCCAGACTTTGATCTATCTAAATTTTGACGTCAATAGACGAAAAATTGAATAAGAAAGAATAAATGACGTCAAACCATGATATGCTTAATGGTGTTTGGTAGTAATAATGATAATAATAATAATCTGATGATGTAAAAATGGATTAACTAAACACATTAAATAATTATATTATGTAATAATATATTCAAAAGATAAAGATTAAAGAATCTCTTCTGATATTTTTATCATATTAAATTAATATCGTCATCAAATTAGTTAAATTAAATTTTTTTTTTTTTTTATAAAATTCTTATCATATTTGCTTTTTATTAAAACACAAATCACTCGTCTCCAGAACTCTCTCTTCAAGAGCATGCAAATTAAAACAATATTTTTGATCATTTCAATCTACTAATTATTCTGAGTAAAATAAATTTAAATAATTGACTACGCGGGTTCGGATCCCAGGTAGTCAGATGAATATTTATTTAAATCATTTGGAATAAATAAATCTGTCTGGACCTTCTATTATATATCGTATTTAAAATAATGAATATCGTTAAAGTCTATATGGCCTAAGATGCCGAAAATACTTTAAAAAATCCAATGGTCCTTAATAAAGGTTTCGAAACGTTTCTTGAGGATTGAAATAACATTCATAGGATTATTTTTGGTTGCCTTATTCCTTTTAAGGCGGCCATACACGGCAGGTCCATTTAGGCCGAGCCAATTTGTGCGAGTCCATTTTTCGACCGATCCAAAATAGGGGGTCATACACGGCCGAGCCAAGCAGGCCCGTTTGAAATTTGACATTTAAGAGTAAATAAAGGTTAGTCTCTTAGTAAATTGTCAAATCGGTGCCTAATACAACAAAATAAAAATGCCAAAAAATATATATTTTTTATAAGGAAGATACAACAAGAAAAAACAAATAGAATTTATTAAATGATTTTGTTTAATAAGACAAAAAAAATTGTTTAAAAATATCAGAAAATATGTCACCATATAAATAATAAATAAAAAATGTTTATTTAAATCCTTTATAGAAGGAAAAACAACCTTTTGTAGCTCGTTACATCTGTGCCTTTTTGAAATAGAATTTCGTTTAATACAACAAAATGAAAAATTGCATAAAAATATCCCAATATAATGTCATCTTTCATATCATAAATAATTTAAATAATTTTTAAAAATTGAAAATTTTTATTTAAATCTTAAACACAAGTGAAGAAACGGTTACAAATTAAATGTAGGACATTTTGTGGGTCATTGAATCAAAATGCAAAATTGCCCCGCAAAATGCGGGATGAATGGTTACCATTGATCATTTGAACTTCCCCCCAACAAAAGACATGTCACTCATAATTATCTTAATTTTAGTACTTTTTCAAAATTTTATTAAAAAAAAATGATTTAAAAAATATTTAAATAATTATCCTAATTAAAATCTCTTCAGAAAATTTAAAAAAAATATCAAAAGGATCTAAAAAAATAAATATGAATCTGGCAACGCTGCACAAGTTTTGGCTTGGCTCGGTGAACTGCCATACACGGCGAGGACAAATCCAAGGCTCGTGGACTTGGATCTGTGGATTTTGGCTCGGATGGAAATCCAACAGAGCCAACCAACGGTCGCCGAGCCAACTCGGTTTCCCCATACACGGCGAGTTTTGGATCGGTGCCGGGCCAATTTGGATTTTGGACCTGCCGTGTATGGCCGCCTTTATATTAATTTGTTTGTTTTTACTTTCTCTTATTTTATGTTCATTTCATGTAAAATGAATTTATTATTATTATTTTATTTATTTTTTTTTTATTCAGGGTATGGCTACACCGCCATCCCTCACAATACATATACATATAAAATTATAAATTATCAATAAATAATATAAAAATCTGGTGTGACTGGCGCACAGCACACCAGATTTTTCCTGTCATATATTTAGTTTCCGACAGTACGGTACATTCGAATTTCAAGATGTAAAATTTATAATGGGAAAATATTTATATTTTGTTACCATGGCAACCATTTCTCCTATCTTTTCTATGGAGTACAAGAGTAAAGTGGTCTCCAGAAGATTTCAATGACAAAATGCAGCCCAGATCAACTTGATTGAGAAGGTGCAAAGAAGGTTTCTAAAATATATTTTTTTTGTCAAGTTTGGCCTCCCTGCTTCTCATATAACCTATGATCAAATGCTTGAAATCTTTGAAATTAAAAGTCTCTCTGAAAGAAGGAGGGACTTAATATATGCAAATTTGTGTGATCTGCTCGGCAACCGTTGGGATTGTCCTGAGCTGTTAGCAAGAATTGGCTTCAGAGTCCCGGCCTTTACTCTTAGATCGGGCTCTCTTTTTTATCTTGGGCCTGTCCGAACGAGATTGGGAGAAATCTCACCCATTTTCAAGATGATTTCCGGAATATGCGAGGAGAGAGGCCAGACTATCAGATTGAGTGATTCTTTTATTTTATGTTTACTTTTATGGTTTTGTATTCAATTTTAATTTCTCTACATTATAAAATTTTTTTTTTTCTGTGATTTGTTAAACGTACAGTAGTATTATAGATTGTATAATTTACTGTCTAATTATTTTCCCTATAATTGGAAATTTTTTCTGTTGGGAATCTTATTTATCAATAAATAAATAAATAAATAAATAAAATGAGAATATAAATTTTAAAGAGAATCTAAAAAATAATTGATTTTTGAATTTTAAAAAAATCTTTGGATGCGAATTTTGAGAAAATAGAAAAAAACTGAAAAAGTGCATCAGTAAAGTACTAGTACTCTTTGGTCGATTTTGTCCAAAAGCTTCGTGTCATGTGCTAGGGGGGTGCCTAACTTAAATATAAAATTTCAACCTCCTAGCTCTTTTCGTTCTTGAGATATTTTCTTCACTGACACACACACACACACACAGACAGACCATGTCGCGAAAACCACTTTTTTGGATTCAGGGGACCTCAAAACGTGTATATCCATCAAAATCTCGACATCGAATTTTTGACATGAATCCAATACTTTCTCTCTATATATATTAACATATATATAGAGGTAAGAGAAAGTAATAAACGGTCCATATAACAAACCTAGACTAAAAATTTTCACCCCCCATTGCATTTTTCTCATATAAATAAAATAAAATATTTATTAAAATAAAAGCCTGTAACCATTTTAACTCTCTTAAATTAAGGGAATTTTCCCAAAAAAAAAAAAAAAAAAAAAAAGAAACCTCTTAATCATGGGACTTAACATTGAATCAATGGGATTATAAGTCTCTGTGTGTGGGCGAGTGACGACTCAACCGACTTGACAGACTTGTTTTTCTCTTAAAACTTTTCACCATACACTGGCGTTTTTTTTTCCCACGAGCTTTTATACAAATAACTACATTGTAGCCATTGAATCATCCTAATAGCTCATTAAATGAATTACACAGCGATATATTCTCTGAGAGCAAGAGAGATAGAAAGCACAAATAAATGCAACAGGCGGATATCCCATACGATTTTTTTTTGTGCCAATGAGAGTTGATTCAGGTGGAACGCAATAGTACTCAATGAAATTGTAAATAACAACACCTAATTGATGAATTAAAACTAAAGGCCTTGAGAGCTCTATTGGCCAAGGTTGGTTCCTAAAGGAAAAAAGAAATTTATTGATTGGAAATAATATATTGATTATTAACCGGAACTAAAAAAGTAAATAGGATATCCGGAAAAAATTATTTTGAATAAATTAAAAAATAGACAAATCTATATATATAAAAATGAAATGGGAAAAATGTATGTATGTATGTAAATATGTATGTATATGTTCTATAGAAATCCACAATTTTCAATGAACCCATTTGAAATTAAGTACACCTATAATACAAGGCTCTGGGAGTAACGTAGTAATAATTTGAATCTCTTAAATATTTTGCAAAATTAATTATAATGAAATTTCTTCAATATGGGAACACAAAATCAACAAGTTGGCTAGAAATTAGAGAGCGTCCTTTATGCTGTGTGAACCAGCTTCCTACCTGACTATGGGCTGGGGGTGGGGGCTACGCAGCAGTTGAAAAACGAAGAGAGGAAGCAGGTGACTGACCCTTTAAACAGTCATAAACAGACCCTTTTGTGCTGTTCCCAATCGGTACCCTCGCCTCGCTTGAATATAAGATCCTTCCTTAACATCTTAACACTTGCATTGCAACAAGATATATCCCAAATTGGGAATAAACTTGCTCGCCGAAGGCGAAGCAAGGGAGTCCAGGGGCGTAGCCCCCTGGCTAGGCGGAAAGCCCGCCGAAGGCGGGCTTGCGACTAGTAGAATATAAAACTTTCTGCACTTACTCGATTGAAAATAAATCTTAATACTTTGAATACTCTAGTACAATAAGCATACTTTCATTATATTTTTAAATACTGTTACAGTAATTTATGATTAAATTTTGTCTAATGACGGCGCTATGGAGGGGGCATCCCCCTGGGATCTGTCTCCCTGGATGTCCCCCCCCCCACAATTTTTTGTTTCTGTAATTTATTAAGCACTTTCCTTGATTAAAAGCTAATTTTTTAATATGTTATTAATCACTATCAAATACGTATAAAATAAAATTTTGAAGCAGATCTGACACAGGGTTATCGTGTAATTAATTTTTAAAAAATTGAAATTTAACATGTAGCCTATGGGGAATAACGACGAAATTCACACATATCGAATTATATAGGCATCTGTGCAAATGATACAAAAACAAAAAAACTTACATTTTATTAATTCACTTCCGAGGAATACGTTAAAAATAAAACCAAAAGTTTCTGCCGACCGCTTTTAAAGATATTTTAACAAGAAAGTCAAAAAATTCTCCAAAATGACAGTCGCTAATATTTAAAAATAATGAATTCTCGAGAGTCAGACCAGCCTGGCAACGTCGCATAGCATAAGTGTCTTATCTCTATGTCAGATACATTTTTTTTTTCAATTTTACAATATTTTTTCTCGCAAATCGTCCATTGTGTTTAAACTGATTTGCATTAAACATTGTAATATATTAAATAAAATAAAATTTAAGACGTTAAAATAGATAGTTGATGAATGCAATGTTGCCAGTTCTATATTACGTGAAATACTGCTCAAGTCGAAAGTCATTCATTTATTATTTTTGGTAATTAAATTATTAACTTAATCCAATTATAAACTATGATAGGTCACGACTAAATTATAATAAGGAATTTTGGCATTCAAATTTTTAATTTTATTTAAAAAAAAATTTAGATTCTATTATGACTTACGATGTACTATCCGAACAACCTTAAACATTTAATATGAATTAACTTATACATTGCTAAGTAAATTTAACACATATCATTTAATCCGGGGCGTATATAAGGGGGGGCGAGGGGCGAGGGCCCCCCCCCCGAAATTTCCCAAACACATTTACATATATAGGGATATACAGACATCAGCACAACAAATTTTTCAGCAGGGTGGAAAACTTTGATTGCACAAAAGAAAAAATCTGAAAAAAAATTTAGTTTCTTAAAAAAAAATCTTCCGCATAAAAATTTTTGAGTTCAGCCCCCCCCCCCGAAAAAAAATTTCTATATACGCCCCTGATTTTAATAAATAATTACCTTTTAAATAAAACAAAGAAAAAAATGTCGAAATTTTAGTATTAACGACAAATTTCTAAAATTTTAAAATAAACTTTCCATACCAGTTTTTTTTCTGTCTATTTTATTGAAAATTCTTATAAAAACAAAATTTTTAATAAACATCCATTAAAACATATCAGAACCATGTTGATTTTGTCCCTCAAATTAAAAATCGACATATTTTTCCTTATTTTATTTAATTGCATTAAATTGATTAAAATAATTTTAAAACAAATTATTCAATTCAGAAAAAAAAAACACTTTTTCACAAACTCACACACACATACACATGCACACAGACTAGTCCGAATCGAGGTATTTTGAATACTATTATCTTATTCAAATATATAGATCTCGAAAAATATTTAGCTATTATTATATTCTTTTTTTGATTTTATTTTTTTATAATAATTAAATTTAATTTTTTTTTCTTTTTTTTTTTACAGGTTCTCCAAATATTCAGCATTTGAATCCTCTTTGTAAACTTTGCCTACGCTCTTGAGTGATTGAATTGATCTTATAGAACGAATCTTCAAAAGAACGAGTCATTCGTGCGTTTCTAAAGGTAAACATCTTACCAATTTCTTATTCAAATAATCTCTTATTCACTAGTATTGTTAAAAAAAAATCTATTGCTATTATCCGAGTCTCTGCTTCATGATCCAAGGGTCACATCTTTATTGCTTTTTTTTTTAATTTAAAATGAATAAAGTTTCTCGTCAAATTAATATAAACGCGACAATTTTCTCATATATTTTTCAATAAATTTATTTTCCTTATTTTATTATTATTTTTATTATTGTATGAATTACGGCGTTAGAAAAATTTTTTCAAATGCATAATATAGAAACTTTATTCTTATTTCCGGAATATAATTCTCTTTTTCTATTTTCAATGAACTTCGTCTTTAGAGCCATTAAACTTCTACTATAAAAATTTTATTTATTAAAATCCAATAAATTCCTATTTCCGTTCTTATTAAATTCAAGAAAACATATTTTATATGAACGATTCCATAATCGTGAATATGGTTCTCTCTTTTTCTTTAGACAATTTAAAGGCTGTTGAATAGATAATTTCAGTAACTATAAATGTCTATTGCTAATTTATTCCGGGCAAGTTTAAATCTGAGGCGGTGGCGGTGGCCAATTATTATTTTCCGCTCAGCTAGAATAAATGGGGGATGTCGAAGTGGGTGGGGTTGTAGGGGGGGACCAGAGACTGGAGCTGGCAAAACTGGGTCAGGAGACGGGCAGCCAGACAGAAAGCCGTTCAATATGGTCTGGTCGAGAAGACACGACCTTTTGGCCAGGCTGCAATTATCAGGGCTTATCTTAATGGGGGTAAAATGAACCCCATCCTGTATCTCTCTCTCTCTCTCTCTCTCTCACCCCATCCCTCAACTTGACAATGACATCATTCGCAGGACACTAAACTAAAGCCCATACATGTCACTTCCTCTTTATTCTTATCTCCCACCCTCCAACATTTCAAAAAAAAAAAAAAAAAAAAAAATCCAAACCCTGAGAAAGGGGATCAATCAAAAGAGTTAATTTTCAAGTTCTTAAAGAGGAGCACTAATAAAAGTTTCCCGAGCTAAGACTAATCTTTTTAATTTTATTTTAAATTAAAGAAAAATAAAATTTCTCTTTTCAAGTACCAAATTAAATGTGATGGTGGTATTTAAAGATTTATTTATTATTATCTCTAAACTACCCTGACCCACGAAATATTAGCTTACGACCTACTAATGTGACGCGATCGATAGATTGAGAAGCTCTTATTTTATTTACATTTATAAATTATTTATGAAATCTTAACCTATATTTGAACATACTTTTTTTGTATAATGAATCTATTATCTTTTTTTAATTCATTGCTACAGAACAGCACAAGTATGCTCAGCTTTTATTTTCGTTAGAAATTTAACAACTGAGGGTCTGGAGCAATGTATTTACTCTATTAAACGCATCATAACCATTTATTTGCGTCTATATAGCGAATACATTTTCATATTCACTTACAATATTCTAGTTGAGGATTACAAATCTAGAATGTTATAAAATTCGGGTTAAAATCCCTTTTTGGGTGTAAATTTTCAATCATTGCCAATGTTTCCTTCGTCTCTATGTTGTAATGTAAGGAGTTAATTAAACTCTGTTGAGAGATAGAAAAATAAAAAAAAAAATAAATAAATCAATACAATAAACAGATTAGAGATCTTATCTCGATCCGGAGCTAATTTGTTATTTTTATATGCTTAGAATTTATTTTAAACGTTCCGAATGGGATGGGAAAGAGCAGATTCTGAATAGTAGCGCCGCCGTCCGCTGAAGGCGACAGCTAATATTGGTTGTTCATTACCCCCCCCCCCCTCACGAAAAAAAATTTGGTTGCGGTGCTATTTACGACTAGGGGTGTTCGATTTTGGAAAAAAATTCCTATTAATCGATTATTGGATCAGGACAGACGACCTATTTTTTAAGAGGTGTTCATGGAAAAAATAATCGTTAATGGAAAACCCCACTTTCTCTCCTTCTTCGAGTTGTGTCTTCTTGTCACACCAGATTTTTTGTGTCTACATATATTTGTTCCCGACAGTACGAACATATGAATTCAGATGTAAAATTTATAAGTATGGAAAATATTTATATTTTGTTACTATCAACCATTTCTCCTATCTTCCCTATGAAATACAAGAGTAAAGTGGTCTTCAGAAGATTTCAATTGCAAAATGAGAATATACATTTGAAAGAGTCTGAAAAATAATTGATTTTTGAATTTAAAAAAATCGTTGGAGCAAATTTTGAGAAAATTTAAAAAAACTGAAAAAGTGCATCAGTAAAGTACTAGTACTCTTTGCGATTTTGATTAAAAGCTTATTTTTCCGGTCCCGGGTGTTTAACTTAAATATAAAATTTCAGCCTCATAGCTCAATTCCTTCATCCTTAAAATTAAACACACACCCACCCACCCACAGACAGACCATGTCCGAAAACCACTTTTTTGATTCAGACCCAAACGTAAATCCATCAAAATCTCGACATCGAATTTTTGACTAACCAATACTTTCTCTCTATATATATTACATATACATAGAGAAAAAAAAAATAATCGATTATACATTTTCATTTTTCCTCTTGCGAAAATTTTGTTAGTAAAATTTCTATTTTTCCTCCGCGCAAAAATCATTTGACTTTTTTTTGTATACGAGTCTCATTCCATGAAAAATAATCGATTATTTTATCCTATAATCGATTATGAAAAATTATTTTTTAAGGAAATAATCGGTGAATAATCACGATTAATAGATTATTTTGCACAGTCTAAATGAGTCATCAATGCCGAAAAAGATCTTAAATGAAATTAAAACAAAAAAAAAATTCTTAAAAATTTAATTGATATACTATGAGTATTCATAATGTATATAAAATTGTTTTGCGGAATAAATTTGGGACTTTACTCGCGTTTTGGAAAAAGTTACAGGCAATAATTCTATGTCTATGATAGAATCAATCTAGTCTTTGACCTGAAGACGGTCACAAAATTAGTGTCCGAAAATTTTTTTTCCAAAAATGCAAATAAATCTAAAACTTAGTTTTAATTTATTCCGCAAAATAGTTTAAAATTTAAATTGTCAATTGCCACTTCTCTGAAAACTAACTACTACTAAATGCCCAATTAGTCGTAGGCTAATAGATCCTTAAAAGTTAATTCTTGAAGATTAAGTAGTGTATACATTCTTTACTAGGAGTGAAGAAATATATAAATTACAAGAAAAATAGCATGGAAATTTAAATATAAATTAAATGGCTATTTTCTTAAATAATTTATATACTATAAATAACATCAGCTAATCTACAACTCGACTATTTCTAAATCGAGTAATTTATTTAATTTGTTATTTTTCAATTCTTAAATATTATGGAAAGTTAAAGTTATTTCTTTTATCAGATCCTATAATTTCTTTTGAATGGCGGATAAAAGTTAGCGTGCTGATAGGTTAAAGTATTTAAGGTGTTATTAAAAAAAAAAAAAATGTATAAAAATAGAGTAAATTTTTTTTTCGTAGATAGGATCTAATTTTTTCCAAGGATGGATAGAGTAAACCTCACATTCAAAGGGGAAAAGACCTTAACTTAAAATTGAACTATTTACAAGTCATTTTATAGATGATCAAGTGCATGAGACTTAATTGCTCAATTTGTAGATGGTGTTAAAAGATTAACATGATGAATTGTATGCAATTAATCCATTCATGTTTCTAAAGAGGTTTTTTTTTTTTTTTTTTTTTGAACTTACATTTTATAATGTAGAAAAATCACTCTACTAAGTTTATTAATAGAGAGCTTTATTAAAAAAAAAAAAAAAATTAAGCAGAATCTATAAATAAAATTCTATCTAATTAAATTTAAAAAATAAATATCGAAATAAAAAAAAAAAAATGGTGTGACTTAACGCACAGCACACCATTGTGTCGAAATATACAATATTTAGTTTTCCATAGCATCTTAGTTCCAAATTTGACCCCCTTGCGTTTTAATTGTTGACTGCTTGAAATAAACAATAGTTATTTTTCAAAGTTTTAATCTCGTATTTGGATATTTTATACACAGTAGAGAATCCTAAAGAAATACAAAATTTCTTAAGAATTGGAAAAAAATTTTGTAAAATGTTTCAAAGGGGGGACCCCCTTTTGAATCGAAATTAACATGCAAATCCCCAAAGGGATTTAATATTTGCTCTATGGAAGGAAGAGCCGAAAAATGAATTTGAAAAATCTGAAATACATCAGTAAAGCGTACTTCAAACATTTATCTCGAAAAATTTTACTGATATACTTTTTAAAGAGCATCTATTTATTTATGAATTTTAATCATGGGCGTAACTAGAAAATTTGGCTGGGGAGGCTATCCTCCGGGGGGCTTGGAAAGCCCCATATTTTCTCAGGGTCAGGCCCCCCCGGCACCACCCTAATTACGCCCATGATTTTAATCAAAATCGTTAGAGCTAATTTTGAGAAATTCGAAAAAAACTGAAAAATTACTTCAGTAAAGTACTAGTACTTTTGGGCCGATTTTGTTCAAAAGCTTATTTCAACTATCCGGGTGGGCACTTAACTTAAATATAAAATTTCAACCTCGTAATTCTTTTCGTTCTGGAGATATTTTGTTCACACATACACAAACACACAGATACAGACCAGTTTGTGACACTCACTTTTTTGAGCCTCAAAACGTGTATATCCATCAAAATCTCGACATCGAATTTTTGACCTGATATCTTTCTATATATTACATATATAGCCAAGAGAAAGTAAAAAGCCATACGCCTGTAGATAGGCAACTGGTTTTCAAAAAAAAAAAAAAAATATTTACGTTTTAACCAATAGTCCTTATAATCGAATTTCTTCATTATTTAATAAAAGTATTTTTCTATAAGGTAAATTCCAGGATGCTATTAGGGAGATAAAAAAAATATATTTTCTTTAGGGAGCCATTATTTAAAAAAAGAAAACCCTCCGCAAACAAGTAAGAATATAAGCCTGATAAGGATGTAAATAATGCTGAAACGATGCTGAATGGTGTTTTTAAATAAAGCCTGTCAGAGGAGGAAAATATATTAACATGATTTATAAAAAAATAAATAAATAAATAAAATTCGTTGAATTATCATATGTGAGCAGAGAGTATGGAAATGAAAAAAAAAAAACTTGATTATTTTTCAAATAATAGAATTTTCTCTTTTTAATCTAAAAAATAAAAATAAATAAATGGATGATAAAAATCCTACATGCGTATCGTCAGAATTTTTACCTGTATTCAATGAAATAGAGACTCTTTGATCCGGATTTCTTTGTTTCTTCCATCTTTCTCCCACTCCCTTCTTTCCCCCTCTCTGTAGGAGGCCATTTCTCCCACCTTTGCTAATTAGCCAATCAAAGGGGCCGAAAGCGTGGCGCCATAATTCGCCTGCTCAAAAGGGATGATGAGATGCCTTGTCATCTCAGTAGAGGGGGAGTCCTTGTTAAGTAAAGAACCTATGCTACTCTTGTTAAGAAAACCGACGCCTTCTCAGTTGCATGGCAGCCATCATGCCGACCGGCCACCCTGCCCTCACTCTCCTCATTTCTCAGTGTTTTTATCTAGGTATTTCAAATCATAATTTCTAATTATTCATTTATTATACTCTTTAGTGGTCAGATATTTATAATAAATATTAAAATTTAAGAATTTCTCAATATCAGTGTATAATCATATATGATAGCCAGGCATTTTTTTTTTTTTTTGCTCCCTGGTTTAATTGGTACTTTCTCTGCAAATTTTATTTTACCAATATCTCAGAGGTACTTTCTTATAATGTTAATATGTACTATGGTATTCTATAGGTCTATCATCACTGCTCTAAATTAATTTTGTTCGCAATTTGCATCAAAGGCCATTTAGACCCCGTCCCTATTTATTAAATTTGATTGGTAGCCAATACAATTTAAATAAATTTTGTCGCCTGGGACGAGATACAAACCCGCGACCCTTGGTACAAATGGCCAGTGCACTAAGGGCATCGAAGACCATTTTGACCTTAATTATTAAACACCTACAAAATTAATGAATATAAAAATCAAAGAATACAAACAAAAATAAAAAGATTTTTCTAAATATTCTTTCTATTCTTACTCTGAATGATATATTCTGAATCTTATGACCAGGTGGGTACTTAAACCACCAGCCGACCAGCAAAAATAAATCTTACATTATATTAATTGTTTTAATAGATAGTTTTTTGAGCTCCCGAAAAGAGGAGAGCCAGCATCCAATGAAATCAAATAAATTATTAAACTCTCGACGTTTCGGTCACCTATCGTGAGTTAATTGTTTCCTGAAGAAGGTTGTGATAAAAGACCGAAATGTCGAAAGTTTAATAATTTTATATTTGATTTTTTTTTTGGTAAATGAGTCCACTCTCTAAAAATGTATTCTTTTATAGAGATTGAACTATTTTTTTAAAAAATAATTTTTAATAGACCTATTATCTCTTATTATTAAAAAAAAAAAATGTTTTAAAAATACCCAAACCTAAGTGATAATCTATCGATAGGTCAGGCCGATTGATTTTAATGACACCCCACTATATTTTACATACAACAAACACATTATTCCAAAAACCTAAAATTAAATGAGCATAAATAATTTCAAAAGTTTATTTTGGCAAAGTTTATTTCCATTCTTATGCAAATAGTAAGTAAAGCAAAATCAGTTTTACTGAAATTTTATTTAATCCCTTCCACTTATGTGACTAATAAAATGATATTTATTTATAAATACTTTCCCATTTTTCCCCCCCGGAGAGGGGGAAAGGGCCCGAAACGGATTTGCGAAAAAAAAAAATTTTTAATTTAAAAATCGTTATTATTTTAATTATTCCCATAACTTTATAAATACATATATGATTTCTTTTTTATTCAAGATTTCATTTAAAAAATCAATTATTAATTAAATACGGGCTTTACTTCAAATGGGAAATGATATAATTACCCCTTTGTACTCACATACACCTCTCTATACAATTTTCTACATGCTTTTATTCTTGTTCCAGCATGTTCAGAGACCAGACTGCATTCCTGGGTTATCTTCTCTGTGCTGGGCAGTAATGCTGAGAAAGTCATCCCTATCAAGCATTGTGCAAGCGCTCGTCGATTTTAACTCCAAAACTTCTTCATTTGGTGAGTAAATCTTAAAATGTTGACAATACTAATTCATTTTTTCTCAGGTAACATCCATGAAATTTCAAGGCTTGGCACATTTACACGACACTAGTTTAACTTTTACCGACTCTATAGCAAAGAAAGTACTGAATTTTATTGAATTAGATAGGCCTATTAATATTTAATATAATTATGCCTCTGATTTTTCTGAATTTATCAAAGCCAAGTAATTATTTATATTTTCTGTGAATAGCTACATTTTTGCTTTCTCTTACCTCTATATATGTTAATATATATAGAGAGAAAGTATTGAATTCATGTCAAAAATTCGATGTCGAGATTTTGATGGATATACACGTTTTGAGATCCCCTGAATCCAAAAAAGTGGTTTTCGCGACATGGTCTGTCTGTGTGTCTGTGAGTGTCTGTCTGTGAACAAAATAACTCAAGAACGAAAAGACCTAGAAGGTTGAAAATTTATATTTACCTAAGGTACCCCTCTGGGACGTGACACCAAGCTTTTGAATAAATTCGGCCAGAGTACTGTTACTTTACTAATGCACTTTTTCAGTTTTTTTTTTTTTTCGATTTTCTCAAAATTCGAATATTTGAGTTAATTCGGTTAAATGGCTCTTTAAAATTTCACAATCCAGTTTCAGAGATAAATATTTTTATCAACTTTTGGTACATTTCCATAAAAGAACATTTTAGTGATATCTTTTTTCTCGAGTGATCTTTGATGTTGATGTAACCCAAGCAAGAGTTATGCATGCGATATTATTTTATTACATTTCCCTCACCGCCAAAGTTTCGGTCCCGAGTTTAGTTCATCTTCAGAGCCGACAGGCAATGTGTATTTTTATCAGCGACAAGATAAGAACAATAAATGACGTAGATCCGTAACAGAAACATCAGCCGTAAGGGCAATCTAAATAATATAATATTGACTATAAATTTTGCTAATTTCTTGGCTCCATCAACAATCACAGCTCTCTCTCGACCCTTGTTTATACAAGGCAGACGCGCTACCAACTGTGCCAAGCCCGAGGGCAATCACAACTCTTATATTGAAAAATTTCTTTATTAAGAGTTTTTTCTTCTACCAAAACTTAATCAAATTGAGATATTCATGTTCTAAACATAATATCTCCTGGACCAAATATTTTGAAAATTACTGATAATAGTATCGTTATCTTGATTAGTCCTAAACTTGAATAAGTTCTACCTTTAAAGAGACGTTGCATGCCATATTCCATACATATTCTCTGGGAGTATATTATCATTAACACTGATTTAAAAGTGGAAGTTATCACACTTAATTTAAAAAAAGCCATAACTATTATTTTTTTCTTCTGGGTAGTAAACTAAAAAAAATATCCTAAATCAATTCATCGGCTTCGTGCTTTATTTTTTTCTCCATTGATGATGTGTGATTGTTTGTAATAATAAGATGTAGAGTAAATAAGTAAAAAAGTAAACCAGCATGCAAATGGCTAGGAGTGAGAAAGGGATAGAGAGAGAGAGAGAGAGGGACAAAACGCAAGGCGTAGGGGGCTCAAAAGGCGCAAGGCGCAGGGCGCACCACGCCCTTCAGACAGACAGCACGTGGGCGCCGCAATGGCAGGGGCGCGTATTGATGTTTTATGGATCGATAATTGTCCCATTTAGCCGCTTGTGCCGAGGCCAAGGGGCGCATGCGTAGGGGGGCGATGGTTGTGAACTAGTTCACCCCTCCGAATAAATATTTAATCGAATTACAATTCATCCCTGGGATACATTTCCAAAAGATTCATTCGGAGGAAAATTAGTTACTTTATTGATTTACTAAATATTGATTAGTTGAATTGGGTGTGGGGTGATGTGGAGTGATGATGATGGCTTTTGACTAAAATAGCACCAGTCGATGGTGATGAGGCAGGCACTCAGGACCTAAAAAAAAAAAAATAATAAACAAAAAATCGATGCCCTAAATTGAACGATGTTTTATTACACCCGTTCACAAGACTAACAAAAATTCAAATATAGAAATTTATTTTTTAATTAAATGATCTAGTTTTTTTACTTTTTTTTTTTAGTTTTTGGATTTATAAAAATTAACAAAAAGCGATTTGACTAACCAAATTGATGGGTTCAGTATAAGAGTAAAAATCTAATTTAAACTCATTCCATTTGTAAGGGTATATAGCAGTGGCGGATCCAGAGGTGTTTCTCGGGGGGGGGGGTAATCTGGAGTGACCGGTCGCACAGCACACATTTTTTTTTCCTAATTTCAGTAATTTAAAGGCGCATTCTGTACTTGTTTGCCAGATTATAAATACAAATTAAATTTTTAAGTATTAATTTTTAAAATTTTACATTAAAAATACATTTTTTTTAAATCTCAGGGGGGGGTAATTATCCCCTTCCCCCCCTTGTATCCGCCCTTGGTATATAGAGTATAAAGTGATAAACTTTGGTCCAATCCCTGACTTAGGCACATTTTATTGGAAGATATGAATTAATAAAGATTAATTATAGAGGCCTACTTGTAAACATTATTCTACTCTTATTTGCAAGATATAGTTATGTTCTTTAAAAATTAATAATCAAAATATATATAGAGTGAAATATAGTGATAAAATTGTTAGAAATCTGGTGTGATGGTACAACACACAACTTTCTCTCACTTTCAGTAATTGAAATTTCTAGTCTGTGCTTGTAGGCCTATTATAATTTCAATTTCAATATATTTATTCATACATATTTCGCCTCCATCTTCAGAAGTAATTCAAATACTAAATTGTATGATCATAAGCCGTTTTATTTTAAGAAAATCTAGAAAAATATATCAGTAAAGAACTAATACTCTTCAGCCGATTTTATTGAAAATTCTAGAGACTCATGCGTCACCATGGACGCAACTAGAGAATTTGGCTGGGGGGCCATGGGACCAGCCAACCTCGCTGGGGGGGGGGGGAACATGGGACCAGCTATCCTCCGGTGGGCCTGGAAAGCCCCATATTTTCTCAATTTTTCTCGGGGCAAGGAGCTTTCTGGGGGGGGGGGGGGGACAGGTCCATGTGCGTCATGTGTACTTAGCATAAGTATAAAATTTGAGTATCGAGATTTTTTTTCGTTTTTGGGTAATTCCCTTAACCCGCATTATTTTATATTTCAATTGAAATTTAATAAATTTATTATGAAAAAATTCTAATTTCTTGGAAGATCAATTCCTGTTAAAATAGCAAAATATTTACCTAAATTTCTATGAAAGAGATTTTATTGCTTTTAAATGACTGATTTATTGCTAATAGTGTGTTTTTATTGTTTTTTTTCTTCTACACCTCACTACCGTTAGACATGAGTCAAAACACAATTGAATTTGATTTAAAAATGCTAAGCACGGGGTCTACCCAAAACAGAAAAACATGGCAAGGGGTCTAGGAGACAAAAAAGTTTGGGGACCTCTGATCTAGATAGAAGTTTTTTTACTCAACCTCTTCACAATAATTTCAACCACAGACATCCTAAATAATTGAATAATCTTATACGACACGAGAGTATAGATCGCGCAATTCATTAGGTTTACGACAAAAATCGGAGATATATTTCATGTCTCTTTTTTGGACAAATTATTCGTCATTTGTATTACTATAATATATTCCTCCTCACTGCGTCAGTTGATAATAAAATGATTTGTCTTCCTATTTATTTAACGAATAGCAAGCATAGCCTACATACCGATACCTTCAAAGAGGCTTCGTTGAAATCGAGTCGTCTCTAAATTTATCCATCCTCAATCATCCCTTTGAGTTTCCCCCGTTTCCTGTAAGTTCGTTATCTAAAAGCTGAAAGCTAAACTTAAACAAATCGTAATTGCTCTTCTTTTAAGTGGCGCTCAAGGTTAAGAATAGTTTTTAAACGCCCTCAATCAATCGCGTGTTTTTCGGAATTTTTAACATTTTTTTTTTTAAAGTCGAAAAGGTTATAAATTTTAAAGAAAAAGAAACACCAACAATTTAACTCAAATAAATTACCATTTTCTGGCTATTTATCTATTTCCGACACCTTGTCTATTAAATTTATTATAACAAATTTACCTGCTAACAAAACCATTTAGGACTATTTTTTTGACAAATAGAGGTTAAAAAAATAATTAATAACAGCTTAGAAAAATAAATGTCATATTTCATAATTAATCTAATTATAATTCTTTTTTTTCATAACAACAACCTGTATTTTGACGGAAATTCATAACATGATTAGTAAACGACGTCAAACTCACCCCCGTATTGATTCACCTTTTTATGTAATCGCGCTGACGTCATTAAAACGATGACGAATATTGTAGTTATATGACGTTATATTGCTTAAAATAACATTCAATTGACGTCACTCTTATCAGATTACCATAATAATGAAATATAAATATTTCCACAACCCAGGGTGTATAACCTTCTCTTACCCAATGTTATGAAATATATAGAAAGAAAGTATTGCGATTATGTCAAAAATTTAATGTTGAGATTTTGATGGATATATCTACACGTTTGAGTCCAAAAAAGTGGGTCCCACAAATTTGTCTTTCTGTCTGTGAACAAAATATCTCAGGAACGAAAAGAGCTAGGAGGTTGAAATTTTATATTTGAGTTAGGCACCTCTCTAGGGCGTGACACGAAGCTTTTGAACGAAATTGGCCAAAAAGTACTAGTACTTTACTGATATGTTTTTGCAGTTTTTTTTTCGATTTTTTTAAAATTCGCTCCAACGATTTTGATTAAAATTCATAAATCAATTATTTTTTGATGCTCTTTGAAAAGTATATCAGTGAAATTTTTCGTGTAAATCGATTGAAGTACACTTTACTGATGTATGTACTTTTTTAGTTTTTTGCGATTTTCTCAAAAACCCAACGATTTTGATTAAAATTAATAAATCAACTATTTTTTAGATACTCTTTAAAAAGTATATCAGTGAAATTTTTCGTGGAAATCGAGTACACTTTACTAAAGTATAATACTTTTACTTTCTCTTACCCTATTTCAGTTTTTTTTTTGCGATTTTCTTAAAATTCTCTCCAACGATTTTGATTAAAATTCATGAATCAATTATTCTTTTGATTCTCTTTAAAAAGTATATCAGTGAAATTTTTCGTGGAAATCGTTTGAAGTACACTTTACTGATGTACTTTTTTTTTTAGTTTTTTTGCGATTTTCTCAAAATTCCCTCCAACGATTTTGATTAAAATTCATAAATCAACTATTTCGAAAAGAAGAAATTAATGGCTGAGTGATAATCAACAGGAACATGTAGATGAAGGCAGCCAGCAAAGAACAAAAACTTTATTTAAATATCGTCGACGTTTCCGGTACGCGTCGCTCCCATCTTCAGGACGATAAATTGTTAATGTTGTTTAGAATGACATAACAATTTATCGTCCTGAAGAAGAGCGACGCGTTCCCGATACGTCGACGATATATAAATAAAGTTTTTGTTCTTTGCTGGCTGCCTTTATCTACCTGTTCCTGTAAATCAACTATTTTTTAGATGCTCTTTAAAAAGTATATCAGCGAAATTTTTCATGTAAAAGTACACTTTACTGATGTGGAAGCATTCGTAGCTCAGCGCCATCTATGAATCGCGTAGTCAAATTTGGAACTTATGTGCTAAGGGCAACTAAATACATCTCGACACAAAAAAATCTGTTGTGACAAGCACATAACACAACTTTCCCTTATCCTATTGATGGTAAGAGAAAGTTGTGTGCTGTATGACCAGTGTATTTTTTTTTCTAATCACTCAACAAAACTACTTAAAGATTCTATTAAAATAAACCTTCCTCCCTTCAATCAAAAAGAGAGAGAGAGAGAGCTCTAATAACAGTAATTGAAATTCGTTTTTGCAATTTCCTGTTTATTTGTATTTTCATTTTACATCACCAGCTAACGACGACGATCGCCCACGCAAGCTGATTTATTCATTCACTAATATGACTTCAAAAAAAAAAAAAAAAAAGACAATGATATTTATTTCTCGGCCGTTTTTTTTTTTTTTAATCAATTTGTATGTGCGGTTGCCTTAAAAAGTTCAATCGAACCTGGCTGTTGATTAAAGATTCGACGTACCCAATACACACGAGTCAAACAAATAGAATAAAGAATAAAAAAGGTGGAGAAGGGAAAAAAAAACACTTGACATAAGGTTTTATTGACTCGTCAGCCCTACGCGAATGATGGGAGAGGTCGCTACGCTTTTTAGTGCTTTCTCTCCTCGGTTGGGGTTAAGAGAGAGGTGAGGTGGGGGTAACTTTTATGCCCTTGCCTATATTCCAGAAAATTACTTTAAGAGAGAGAGTACACCCACATCTAAGTACACGAATAGATTCTCTCTTTTTTTATGGTCTGCAATGTGCATAGTTAAGTATCGATGGCGATGAGAAGCGCGTATAAATATGCATTAAAAAAACATAAAATAAAATTAAAAAAAGAGGGAGTAAATTGGTTTTAAATAATAGAAAATAAAATAATGGTTTAGGGTAAAAAAAAAAGTTAGCGGATAATATGTGTGGAATACCACAAACATAATTGAATCTCGTATTTGATTGAAAAAAAAGTACAAGAATTTATAGCCTGTTCGTTTGTTTATATTTATTTTCTTTTTTTTTTTTTTATTAATTTTATTTAAATAATAAAAGGTATTTGCTTGGTGGAGTTATTCTGAAATAAATGAAAAAGTAAAATGGAAAATACTTATTTGATTAATTCTCAGAATAAAATGGACTCTGGTAATTTTGTTTTACCTTTGGTTTAGAGGGTATAATTAGTATAATTATATAAACAATATTAAAATGATTACAATAGAAAACCTTCTGGTGTGACTGGTCCCACAGCACACAAATTTCGATTTCCGAAGGTGCTTGTCACACCAGATTTTTTGTGCCGACAGTAAGGTACAATATTAAGTCCCACCCATGCGTTTTCTACTTGTAATTATTTTTCATTGTTTTTATAAGAGAAAATGAAAATCTTTATTAGAAATTTTTTAGGTTTGAACCATGAAAGTTTTCATTATAATATTTTTTTAAAAACAATGAAATAATCACAAGTAGAAAACGCATATGGGACTTAATATTGTTACTCACTGTACATTCGAATTTCAAGATGTAAAATTTATAAGAATGGGAACATATTTATATTTTGTGTACTCTTTGGCCGATTTTGATCAAAAGCTTATTTTCACCCTCCAGGGAGGTGTCTAACTTAAATATAAAATTTCAACCTCGTAGCTCAGTTTCTTCATGCTTTAAATTGAACACAGACACACAGACTCACAGAAAGACAGACAGACCATGTCGCGAAAACCACCTTATTGATTCAGGGGACCTCAAAACGTGTATATCCATCAAAATCTCGACATCGAATTTTTGACATGAATCCAATACTTTCTATATATATTAACATATATAGAGAGTAAGAGAAAGTAACAATACAAATAACTCGCCAAAATTTGATGAATTTCTGGTTTATTTATGAACTATTCTTATCACCGTTGTACAGTGAGCGCCACAATAAATCCCCCACCTGATAGCTTTAGCCTTAAGTATATGATATAGTATATTGTATATATTTTAAATTTGAAAAGGGAAAATAAAATCATCTGTACCAGATTTTACGTTTTACCTTTTCGGCCATTAAAATTATTTCACTATACACCATATAGGCCTACTATTTTATATTTAAGGCTAAAGCAATCAGGTGGGAACTTAATTGTGGCGCTCACTGTACCTAAAAATTTTTTACTATGATTTCGATGTTATGAATGGCAACAATTTTATGAATTATTGCAAGATTACTGGAGTCCTGGAGTTTTTGAATTAAAAAAAAAAATTATTTTTTTATTTAAATTTCATTTAAGGTTTCATCGAATGTCATTTAGACCCCGTCTTACTTCTTATCGTTCAGATAATGAATTATTAAAAAAGAAAATATTTTTATATAGTTACTTTGCTTCAAAAGGAAAATTTTATAATAATCTCTCTTTGGTCACACACACATATACTCTCTCACACAGACGAATATATATAGTTATACTTTTCTATATGATTTTATTCTTGTTTCGACAGGTTCCGAGTGCATGCATACCTGCCTATCCTGACTATACCGAGTTAGTAAGGCTGAGCAAGCCGTTCCTGTTGGACGTGTCCGAGCGCTGGTCGACTTTAAATCCAGGGATCCATCATTTGGTGAGTAACTCTTGAAATTTTTACAATTCTTATTCATTTTTAAATTTAAATATATACTCTTTGACAAATTCAAAGAGATTATTATTAAAAATCTGGTGTGACTGGCGCACAGCACACAACTTTCTCTTACCTTCGGTAATCGAAAGTTGTGTACTGTGCTTGTCACACAAGATTTTTTGTGTCGACATGTATTTAGTTCCCGGCAGTAGGGAATATTTGAATTCAGATGTAAAATTTATAAGTATGGGAAAATATTTATATTTTGTAACCATAGCAACCATTTCTCCTATCTTTCCTATGATGCACAAGAGTAAAGTGTGCTTCAAACAATTTTGAGGGCAAAACGAGAATATACATTTGAAAGAGCATCTAAAAAATAATTGATTTTTGAATTTTAATCAAAATCGTTAGAGCGAATTTTGAGAAAATCGAAAAAAACTGAAAAAGTACATCAGTAAAGTACTAGTACTCTTTGGCCGATTTTGATTAAAAGCTTATTTTTCCGGTCCCGGGGGTGATTAACTTAAATATAAAATTTCAGCTTCATAGCTCAATTCCTTCACGCTTAAAATTGAACACACACACACACACACACACCCACCCACCCACCCACCCACACACACACACACAGACAGACCATGTCGCGAAAACCACTTTTTTGGATTCAGGGGACCTCAAAACGTGAAGATCCATCAAAATCTCGACATCGAATTTTTGACATGAATCCAATACTTTCTCTCTATATATATATTACATATATACATAGGTAAGAGAAAGTAAAAACATGACGAAATGATTTCATTTCATTGAAATCACACTTTACATAAGATAAAGTGCAATGAAAGTATTTTAATCGTAGGCCTATTAATTTAGAATTTGTGACATATATTGTCTGTTTGTAACTAGAAGCAACATCTGCTATATAACTTAAGCACTATTTAATAAAGAAAGTAGGCAGGAACAACCAACGCCTCTCCATTTCGAATATCCGATTTTCTATTTCGGCTTTTGGACTATAAACATGATGTGATGATTTTTTTTTTTTTTAATACACTTTTTTCCCATTCACACACACATACACACAGTCTTCTCGGCAACTCAGTACATATACGACTTTTAACGATACTAATCTTTTTATAATATCATATTTGGTATCCAAATGGCTTAAATAAAATCATCGGACTGCCTGGGATCTGAACCCGCGAACCTTGGTATAGAAGACAAATACGCTATAAACTACACCAAGGCCGAGGGCATAGGCGTAGCCACGGGGGGGGATTTGGGGGTTCAAACCCCCCCCATTGGACCCAAGCCATGACTAGATATTTAAGCTCTATAATACAACCAATACTTTCTCTCTCTATATATTTCATATATAGGGTAAGAGAAAGTAAAAATGTAATAATTTTCTCTAGTTTAACAAAAAAATAAAATAAAATAATTTTATTAAAGAAAAGTCAAAAAATTCGAGAAAATTCAGAAGTGTTTTCTCATTGAAAAGAATTGATTTTTGGTTTGCTTTATAAAAATTTAAAGCCGCTTAAAATTGATTAAATCCCTCAAATGAAAAATAATAAAAATTATTATATAATTAAATTTTTTATTTTTTTTTCTTAACCTAGAACACATAACCAGGGCCTTTGAGGCCCGGTCACTCCGTTTTTTCTCAATAACTCGCAGAAAAAGCTTCTTATAAATTTCAAGTTTTTAGTATTCCTCCATTTATTCATAATAAAGATATTTTTAAAGGGTTTTTCAAAAAAAAAAAAAAAATTTTATGCCTTATTTTCTCTTCGAACCACTTTACAAACACAAAGTCACAAGGAGGGCCTCCCAGGCCCTTGGGGTTTCTGGGTATTTAAAACACTTTGAATGACAACCTATTATGTATTATGTATTTAAATATTTAAAATTGTCATGTCTTTTTTAAATAATAAAATAAATATTGTCAAATTCTTTATAAATTTTGAAAAAATCAAGAAAACTCTCAGTTTCATTTTGACTTTCGTATCTCAAAGCTTCTCTATATTTTTGAAATTATATCTTCTGATAACATTCAAGTATGCTTTTAATTTCTCTTACCTATATATGTAATTATATAAAAAGTATTGGATTCATGTCAAAAATTCAATGTCGAGATTTTGATGGATATACACGTTTTGAGGTCTCCTGAGTCCAAAAAAGTTGTTTTTGCAACATGGTCTGTCTGTGAACAAAATATCTAAAGAATGAAAAGAGCTAGGATATTGAAATATTATCGATGATAAAGACATTATTCTTGAAAAAATTAGAGTATAGAGATCATATTTAGGGAATAAAATAATAAAAATTCAAGTAATGAAGATGTTGATAAAAAAAAATTTATACTTATTCTTTACGTAAAGTACCTGACTCATAATTCCTTTTTCAATACTCCATGTTTTATTGGAAAAGATAGTTTAGAAAAAATAAAAAATGTATTCCAGCTGAATTTTCACCTAATAGAAAAAAAATACCACTTTTTGGATCTACTCTCCTTGCGCTTGTCTCTCTGTGCCTAAAACAAGGAAGTCTATTATACTCTTGTCGAGTATACATCATTCAGACAATATTGGTATTGTTTATGAAAATGCCCCAAAATTATAATCACCCGAAAGGAGAAGTAGATATGTTAATCGAATCTTTTCAATCTTTTTTTTTTGGACACCCCCAATGGATAAATTGACAGACACACATACGGTAGTATAGCCTAGCTGCAAAAGAAAAACAAATCATTAGTTGTTGACCGTTTTCGAAAACTGTATTGCGGTATGTGTAATTGCATCAATGATCATTTATTTTAATTTAAAACACAAATCTCATGTTAATATAAAAAAAAACCTCCAAAAAAGATTTTTAGTTGAATTGAGTGAATAATTAATTTGCGATCACATAAAAATAAGATCGATACAAGGACTACAGAAATCAATTAGAAGGGTAATTGAGGAAGTACCCCCTCAACGTCAAAATAAAATTTTGATCCTAAGATCCTACAAGAAGAAGATGTTATTTGTGTCCAACTAAAAAAAGAAAACAAGTTTGCTGGTAAAAGAAATCTAAAAGAAATATTTGAAATGGTCATTGTACGAAAAAATTATATGTAAAAGATATTTTTAAAATAAAAATTTTAAAAGTATGAATAAAATATTGATTAGTTATATATTTTTATAAATTTTAAAATAAATTAATGAACAAAAATTAATATAATTATTCAAAAATGTGTTGAAAAACCTATTAAACATATAGTGGGCCTGAGAGGCCCTCCTTGTGACTTTGAGTTTCCAAAAAAGCTTGTGCGTTCTAGGGTTAAAGAGATCTGAGAGAACTCTGTATCAAGAAAAACAATCAGACAGAAACTCTGGTATTATAGGGATATATCTAAAATTGTTTAAGATGTGAGGGTTGCATTTTTTATTGCCTGAAACGAGTTGAATGAAAAATTGCGGCACTTTATTAAGAAAGGGCGGGTCCGAGCCAGCTCGAGAGGGGGGTCCAGGAGGGCGGATTGGCTAGTTATATATTTCATTAGACGCCTTATACTGCCCTATTACTAGGGGGGGGGGGGTAGGGGGGAGAAATCATTCTGAACCCCCCCCCATCGAAAATTTCTGGCTACGCCTATGGCCGAGGGCCATGATTATATACGGATATATAAATCTTTGACAAATTCAAAATAGTCTATTAATTATTAAAAACAAAATTTCATTTCATTAAAACACATATTCACCTAACAAACACCCTTGCTTTGTGTACTGGAAGTATTTTAATCTTAATAATTTTTAATCTAAATATGAATTAGATATTAATAGGTTCACTATTGAGTGAATTTTTCTGTTATTATCTAAGACCTGTATATTTTTTGCTGGTTGTTCAAGTGATCATAGCGACCCCCAGGATCTTTACTTATTTATGTAGAACACCGGTGTGCACTAAACACAATTAGCTAGAGATCCCCTGGTTCGACTTCCGGCCCCCGCTCCCACAAAATTTTGCACAGTAAATTTATTTGTTGGAATATACTTAGCCACTAAAATAAATATTCTATTAAACAATTAAATGGAAAATTTATTTTTACTGGCTCCAGATCTAATGCTAAGGAAACGCAATAAGCTGGAGATCCAGGGTTTGAATTCAGGAATCCACTTCCAACCACTAGCAAAAATAAATCTTACATTTAATTGTTAAATAGATCATTTTTTTTTTGTTAATGATTTAACCTGGTTTCAAATTCACAAGAAAACTATTAATCTGATGAAGAGCCTATTCAAGGGGAAGTTAGAGACACTAAAGCCGAAAAAATTATAAAATAAATAAACCATTCAAGAGAAAAAAATTATTTGAACCCACCAAACGCTCTTGAATATGATGAACACATTTATTTATTCATTCATTTGAATCTCCAATTCTATCAATAAAATTAAAAAAAAAAAAAACATTTATTTATTTATTTATTCACTAATTCTAAAAACAAAATAAAATTTTCAAAATAAATAAATATTCACCTATCCCCCTATTAAAATGCAAATATCCGTTATTTACTCTTTAACAGACAAATATCAATAACCTATTAATTTGCAATTTTTATTTCCCCATTAAATTGATAGGAGGCAATCGTTTAAAAAGATATAAAAGGGAAAAATGAGATTTAAATTCCCTAATTTTATTGATTATTTTATTACTATTTAAACATGCATGAAAAAGAAGGGAATTTAACTACTTCGTTTTTGATTTATTTAAATGTTTTATAGTTTCTACTCATATTTATTGTTGTTTTTTTTTTTAAATCCTTTTTATGGTAAAATTCTTTTAAAGTCATATGGATACAATAGGGTGGGTTAGGATTTGTTTAATTTACCCCCCCACAATTTTTTCAATTTTCTATTCAAGTGTATCAAGACATTTTGCAATATAAAAAAATTAATATACTCCATTGGGTTTTTTTTCTCTACCGAAGGTGTTTGTCAAACCAGATATTTTTGTAGCGAGATATTTTTAGTTTCCCATAGCACCTTGGTTACAAACTTGACCACTTGCCTTTCATAAGTAAATTAGAGACAGTAAAAAGTCAATTGATTCAAACTTTCCATAGGCTCTGTGTATTTTAATTGTTGACTGCTTGAAATAAACTATGGTTATTTTTCAAAATTTTAATCTCATATTTGGATATTTTATACACAATAGAGAATCTTAAATAAATACAAAATTTCTTAAGAATTGTAAAAAATTTTTATTAATGTGTAAAAAGTTCTAATGAGGATTTGAATCCAAATTTACATGCAAATCCTCATAGGGATTTAACATTGCCTCTATGGAAGGAAGAGCCGGAAAATAAATTTTGAAAATCTGAAATACTACATCAGTAAAGTGTAATTCAAACAATTTTCACGAAAAATTTTACTGATAAAGAGCATCTAAAAAATAATTGATAAACAAAATCGTTAGAGCCCATTTTGAGAAATTTGGAAAAAAAAAAACTGAAAAAATACTTCAGTAAAGTACTAGTACTTTTTGGCCGATTTTATTCAAAATCTTATTTTAACTAACCGGATGGCCACCTAACTTAAATATAAAATTTCAACCTCCTAACTCTTTTTGTTCTGGAGATACTTTGTCCACACATACACAAACACACACAGAGAGAGACCAGTTTGTGACACTCACTTTTTTGGACTCAGGAGGCCTCAAAACGTGTATATCCCCATCAAAATCCTGACCTCGAATCGCAATACTTTCTCTATATATTTCATATATAGTATAAGAAAAAGTAAAAATGGGGAAGAAGTTTCCCAACCACTTCGATATTTCCCCTTCAGGTTTCTCTTCGAGCTGTTTTATTTTAATTTTTTAATTTCTCTTACCTATGTATATATAAGAGAGAAATTAATGTAATGAAAATAAGGGATTTATAGGATTTTTTTAGCCCTATATACCTGTGCATAAGATCCATCCGAATACACATAAATAAATCAGAGGCGTATACAGAAATCTTTTTTCGGGGGAGGCCCGAACTTATTTTTAAATAATCCCGCCCCCTCCATATACAAAAAAATAAAATACCGGATATATTTGAGCCTCGAGGGGCCCTCTCATAGACATATTTTAATTAAATTTATTTTTATCCAAATTTTTCCGTTTTTATCTGTGCTTTTTTTAAAGACAAAAGTTTTATTAAAAAAATGCTTATATATCAATATATTTCATTTTTACTTTCTCTTACCTCTATATATGTTAATATATAGAGAAAGTATTGGATTCATTTCAAAAATTCGATGTCAAGATTTTGATGGATATACACGTTTTGAATTTAATCTTGCAATTTATTCACTCAAAATTTTGCTACCTATTTTCTTTAAAATTTTTTAATTTAGATTCTTTTTTTTCGTGGGGGTAGTTTTTCAATAAACTCTATTGTTATTTGACCTCTACTTAATTTTCTTTTAGAAAAAAAAGAGCATCATAAATGAACCCAAAGACAGTAGTATTCTAAATTTTTTTTTTTCTCCAACATTTAATTTAACATTAGAGCGAGTTCTTCTCTAATCAAATTCCTTTAGTTGATTTAATTATTTTTTTTTTTTTTCATTTAATATAATAAATGACCCTTGCTGATGTTTACCCTCGCATAGTTGCCTCTTACGACCCAGCGAATAAAAACTATTTCCCAGTGGTTGGAAGGAATTAAGTGAGATCATTTCACCCTCGCTAAGAGGAAGTAAAACTTTTTCTTTTTTTAAAGCATAAAATGAACTTTAGAATATTGATTTAAATTATTTAAATTTGACAATAAAACATGAAATGGGCATTAAAAAAGTTTTACTAATTTAAAATTCCTTTTGGATTTGAGATTAACGTTACTCCCATCTCTTTTGCCTCCCCCCCCCCAACCAACCAACCCTTAACTCTCAAATTACGTTATTTAAACCGTCGTCTCAGAACAAATTTATAAATTATATATTATGTTTTTTTTTTTTTATAAAAGATAGCATAAAATTAGCATAGAGATGAGGAAAATAAACTATACTTTGGGAGTATAAAAAAAAATATATATATAAATGACAAATAAGAAGAAACAAAAGTTTAATTTTTTTATTGGAGAACTTAATATGAATGAAACTCAAGACAATTTTTTTCTCTTTAGCAATTTCTTTGTTTTTGTTGGAAATTTTAATTCTAATTGAATCTGAAATATATTCGTAAACCTTATGACTCAAGAGTAAAAGAAAAAAATAAGAATATAAAATAATACACTTTTAATTAAATTAAGCTTTCAAAATGTTTCAAAAATAAACTGATACGACCTTATAGATCTATTGTGCCCCCGGGGTACCGGGCCCCAGGAGGGGATCAATCTTGGAATGGTTTATGTCCATCTCTCAGGCCCTAGGTGCCTGTAACTGGAGGGGATTATATTCCCGTTGCTCCAGTAGAGACGCTCGACTTGTTTGAATTTTTTTGCGGGAAGCCGGGTTCGAACTCGAGTTCAATTTTATCTCAAATTACTAAGCCCCAGCTTACAGATCATTACAGATCTATTCTCTAAGCAAAAACGTTAACTTTTAACATCTGTAAACAACATTAATTCATTTTAACACTTCCTTGCCTCAAATAGCTATTCTGTACCAAAAAATTTAAAGCCAAAGCGTTAACATTTAAATAAATAGTGTCAAAAATTAATGTCATGTCATAGGGGGGGGGGGCTTTAATATTTTAACGTCGTATTTAAAATAAAAATGGCGTCCTTAACCTAAAAAGTAAGGTTATGATTTCCTCCAAAAATCTCCTATTTTTAGATTTTGCCAATTCTGACGTTCACCAGGACCTATGTTCATTAATATTTATTTTTTAAATACAAGTTTTTTATTTGATTTTGAAGTCTACAGCCACATTTCATCATTGTATATAATATATTAAGTTGATTTAAAAAAATTATTTTATTCATTCATAAATAATAGCAATTACTTGAAATTTTGATTTAAAAATTAATTTGATTTTGTTTTTAAATTTGAATAAAATTTTCTAGTGTCTCGCTAGTTATAAAACATCCTAGAAAATTTTATTTATTTATATTAATTAACTAGGACAAAAAAATTTATTTAGCCTTTTTATGTACTTCCATTTCTAATTAGTTTGAAAAACTATCACATACTAAAACGCCTCCATTTTAAAATAGTTATAACCTAATAATCAAAATAAGATATTTTAATTATCATATAAATAAGAACGAATTATATACTGACCATCAAGCCTGTTTACATCAACTCATAAATTATTTGAATGTCGTAAAATGATCCCTTTACAACATTAATTTTAAACGAGTCGTGTAAATAAGAAATTGCCACCTGGTTGAGAGTTAGAGAAAAAGATTTTTAAAATATAGCCTAATAAAATGATTAATGTTAATTTATGGTTTTAATAATAGGGTAGTAAATTAAGGGCTTTTGTGTATTGCTAGTAATTGCTATTTTTTATGAATGCATAATTTATATTTTTTTAAATCTAGTTATACATTAAAAATAATTTCTTACTATAGTTTTGATAAATATTAGATTAATTTATTTGTCCCTATAAATAAAGGTACACTATAAAAATAACTTTTTTTTTACTTTCTCTTAACTATTGAGAAAGTATTGCGATCATGTCAAAAATTCGATGTTGAGACCAAAGTACTAGTACTTTACTGATATACCTCTTCACTTGTATTTCGATTTTCTCAAAATTGGCTCTGACGATATTGGTTAAAATTCATAAATCAAAACTATTTTTTTAGATTCTCTTTAAAAAGTATATCAGAAAAATTTTTCTTGAAAATTGTTTGAAGTAAACTTTACTGATGTATTTCAGATTTTTCAAATTCATTTTTCGGCTCTTCTTTCTAAAGATCCAATGTTACATCCCTATGGGAATTTGCATATTCATTTCGATTCAAAAGGGGGTCCCCTTTGGAACCTTTTACACATTAAAAAAAACAATTTTCCAATTATAAAAATTTGAAAAATAACCGTAGATTATTTCAAACAGTCAATATTTAAAATGCAATTGAGATACACAGAGCCTATGGACATTTTGAATCAATTGACTTTTTTGACCCAAGTGGAACTAAGGTGCTTTGGGGAACTAAATATATCTCGACACAAAAAACACCACACCATCACAGTTAGTCACATACAAACAAACCCCCCTACAAATATTATGTCACAACAACAACTCAAATAATCACTCCATTTTTCCCTGTTGTGAAAATCATTCAACTTTTTTTTTTCAAAAAATTTTATAAATTCAACTTTGAATTGTTATTTCACACTTAGAGAAACCCTCGGGTCCCCCATGTCACTATTAGTAACGTTTTGCCCTCCTCTCCCCTAACGCGTTACGTTTTATGTGGACAAACTCAGTCATACTGTTCCAGGGTCAGCAAGTCTAAACTGGAACTTTAAAGCCAAAGCGTTAACATTTAGTAAATAGTGTTAAAAATTAATGCCATGTCTAGAGGGTGCCTTTAATATTTTAACGTCATATTTAAAATAAAAATGGCGTCCTTAACATAAAAAGTAAGGTTATGATTTTGATAGCTTTGAAATAAAAGCAACATGCTAACGCCGCTGTTAAAACTTTGTTTAGAGAATAACATTTTTTTAACGCTGATTTTTTTTACATTACTTTTTAACAGCCTTTTGTTGATTTTAAATTTTAACGTTTGTTTTTAGAGAATAGACATCATGAATATCAGGTCTATTCTCTAAAAACAGACGTTAAAATTTCAAATAAACAAATAGGTGTTAAAAAGTAATGTAAAAAAATCAGCGTTAAAAAAATGCTATTCTCTAAACAAAGTTTTAACAGCGACGTTAACATATTGCTTTTATCTTAAAGCAGTTGAAATCATAACCTTACTTTTTAAGTGAAAGACGCCATTTTTATTCATTAAATATGGCGTTAAAATACTAATGGCACCCCCTAGACATGACAGTAATTTTTAACACTATTGACTAAATGTTAACGTTTTGGCGTTAAAGTTTTTTAGCAATTTGAGGCAAGGATGTGTTAAAATGAATTAACGCTCATTTCAGATGTTAAACGTTAACGTTTTTGCTTACAAGTGTTAGAGAAAATATGTGTTTAGCCAGTTAGTTTTCTTTAAAAAAAATTTATTCGTAAGGACACTAGATAAAAATACCATTTTATTTTCTCTATTACCAAGTGAAGTGATGATTTTCATCCAAAATTAGATTCATGTTTCTATTAAGGGTGATAACACTTGCATAAAATCGTTTGGAAAACTCTTCATCTTCTTGAAGAGGTGGTTTGGTGTATTCAAAGAAGGAAAGGCTCTCTCTCTCTCTCCCTCTCCCCATTGCCTCTTCTCTCTTCAGTTGACACCTCATTAGTTGATTTTCGGTCGCTTGAGAAGAAGAAAGAAGAGATAAACGAGTTCAAAGCAGCCCGGGCTTAATTGAGAGAAAAACAAAGAACAAAAAGGAAATTGAAATATTATTGAAATGTTGAAAGGGATAGATGGATGGATGGATGCTCCTGAAAATAAAATCACCAGGATAAAATCCCAGTTGATAACCTACAGAACGAGATCTAAATTTAATAAAAAATTTATTCAATACACTTTATTTTTCCGTATTATTGGTGGGATATATTTAGAGGTTCACTTTTTGATGGCAACTACGAGTTACCCGAGTTATTGCCAATCTTCCCTTTTCCACATTAAGCTTCAAACAGGGGAGGTGTTAGAAAAATTTTATTTTTGATCTATCAATTACAAATATTTCTGTGACGGAATTTCCATATCATTAATAATATATGGACCCTGTTACGCATTAGTGTGTCAAGCGCCTAAAAATTAAAAATTGAGTTAAGCACGGAATATTGTTTCAAATGCTATAATTACAGGGGCGTATATAGAAATTTTTTTCGGGGGGGGGGGGGGGGGGGTGAACTCAAAAATTTTTCTGCGGAAAATTTTTTTTTTTAAGAAACTAATAAATTTTTTTTTTAACACGAAATTTTTTGCGTAACATTTTTTCTTTTGCAGAACCAAAGTTTTCCATCATGCGGAAAAATTTGTTACGCTGATGTCTGTATATCCCTATATATATGTATATGTTTTTGCGAAATTTCGGGGGGTCCCCCTTAAATACGCCCCTGTATAATTAATAGTATTTTTTATGAAATATGTCCTAAAAAAATTTATATTTAATCTTACTTGCACAATTGACAAAAAAAAAAAATTATATTTAATCCATTGAAAACAAAAAAAACTTTAATGTTAATTTTCTCAAAACTCGGTAGCTCGTGCTTGACACACTAATGCGTAACAGGGTCCATATAGTCTATCCACTAAATTATTAGAAATAAAATTATATTTAAATTTTCTCAGGGCATGTCTTAATGAATTCGGTGTATTGTTACGAAATTCTTTATTTGTAATGACACTAAGCATTTTCATTATTTTATTTATTAAATTATTTTCATCATTTATCCTCTCTTGGCTGCTGAGGCCATTTAGGATACGCTTTATTATTAGTATTATTATTACTTTCTCTTACCTCTTAAAATATAGAGACAGAAAGTATTGGATTCAAGTCAAAAATTCGATGTCGCGATTTTGATGGCTATACACGTTTTGAGGTCTCCTGAATCCAAAAAAGTGATTTTCGCAACATGTTCTGTCTGTGTGTGTGTGTGTCTGTCTGTCTTTGTTCAATTTTGAGCATGGAGGAATTGAGCTACGAGGGTGAAATTTTATATTCAAGTTAGACACTCTCCTGGAGCGTGAAAATAAGCTTTTAAACAAAATCGGCCAAAAAGTACTAGTTAGTACTTTACTGATTTTACAGTTTTTTTTTTTTTTTTTTTCTCAAAATTCGCTCTAACAATTTTTTTTAAAACTCAAGCCCTCGGGGTTTGGTGTAGAGGTTAGCGTGCTAACCTCGTTTACCAAAAGTCGCTGGTTCGGATACCATTTGGATACCAAATGGCTTAAATAAGAATGCCTGGACCCCTAATATGTAGGCTTATTAATCTATATAACGAATATCTTAAAAGTCTTAAATGGCCTAAGTTGCCGAAAAGACTGTGTGTGTCTGTGTTAATATGAGTGAGAATAAGAAAAAAATTGGGAGTGTTTAAAAAAAAAAAAGATTGGATTAGGGGTTGGAAAATTGAAAAAAATGTTTTTTTAATTTTTTTTAGCTAAATCGAAGCCAAATAAATATAAAACATTCAAAAAATAGCGTTGACTATTATTTTGATTAGGGGGATGAAGGGTTGATTATTTGGACCCTGTTACGCATTAGTGTGTCAAGCTCCAGCTACCGGGTTTGAGAAAATTAACAATAAAGTTTTTTGTTTTAATTAGATTATAAGCTATATCTTTTTTTTTTTGTCAATTTTGAAAGTAACATTAAATATAAATTTTTTTAGGACATATTTCATTAAAAATACTATTAATTATAGCATTTTAAACAATATTCCGTGTTTAATTCAATTTTTAATATTTTTGGCGCTTGACACACTAATGCGTAACAGGGTCCATTTAAGAAAGGCATTGGAATATTCCAAATCACTTGTTGTCATTCTTTTTATAGTTAGATTAGAGTAAACGGAATTTTTTTACTTTTAATAAAAAGGGAATTGCTATGTCCATCTATTTATTCCTATATCGAGAGAGAGACAAGTCTCGTTCAGTCGAGTGCGTTGCCGCGCGGCAGGCGCTGCTCTCTTTATTTAGTGTGTTTAAAGTGAATCAAAGTGAATAATTAATATAGTGTAACCCACCCTGACCTCACCGTCAGCCAGCACACCCTCTTGAGAGTCTTATTAAAGGTAATTATTATGCATTTTATCGTTGAAAAAAAAAATGATAGAAACAAATAATTTCACTGTGAAAAACGATTCTTTTGAATATGAAATTAAATATTTTGTATTTAACTAAGGGTAGAGGGTGAATATAAGCTGTTGAAAGGGGGAGGGGGAGTGTAGGTGGCATTGAAAAAAAATTAGTTTTTTATTTTCCATCTTTTTTTTTTAAACACTTTCTCATTCACACTCACACACACATACAGTTTTTTCGGCAACTCAGGCCATATAAGACTTTATACGATAACCGTTATTAATTAATAATATACATATTGGGGGTCCAGGCATTCTTATTTAAGCCATTTGGTAATTAAAATAAAATAATTTCAAAATAAAATAAAAATAAAAATAAAAATGTATTCAAATTATTTTGAGAGTAATTTCTCGGTGAAGGCTCGCATTTCCTTAAAGGGGGGAGGGGGAGGTATGAAGGCATTAACCAGGGGGGTTAATGCCCCATCCCCTATAATGCCCTATATTAATGTTTTTTAATACTTTTACTAAAAAATAAGTGCATTTAGTTTGAGTTAAAATTTATATTCAATATTTAGCAAATAGAAACATTCTAATGTCATTCTAAAATTTCTTATTACTGGGGCGGAATTAATTTTTGAGAATTTCGAAACTCTCTTAAACAGATAATAATAACACTGGGTAACTTAGGAGCCCATCGAATCCCTTGCAGAATTTTGTAGGGATTTTTTTCATTAGGTAGAAAAGTAAGATATGATTAGTCTACTTAGAATTTTCCTGGGGTGAGTTACCGCATCTTTTTGTATTTTTATTTATTTTTTATTTTATTTAATATTTATACAAATCGACCGCACGACAGGAATAAATCCCAATTATTACGGTGACAGCACTACATAAAATAAAAAATAAAAATAGAATACATCCATAATTTTTACAGCCTCAGTGTAATTTTATAAATGAAAATAAAAATATAAAAAGATATAAATAAAAAAAAAGCAGTTTTGTACTTATGTGACCTACATATAGTATTACAAATATTATAAAAATCTCCAAATAAAACTTGGAAAAATAAGAACATTCACACAAATAAGCATTCACACATAATTTTTAATTTATTCTGAAACAGGGGAATCGCACAAAAGATGTCCGGAAGTTTTCACTTTTCAGAGGGGCTATTATCAAGATAACTTATTCTATTAAAAGGTGAGTTTTTCGACGCGTTGTTATTACATTGAGGGAAGAAAACAGATCAGTACTTCTCGTATCCCCTAAAGGTACTTTGAAGCAAAGTCTATTTAAAATAACAGGAGCGTCGAAAATATGATTAATTGCTTTAAATAAAAATATCATGTCATAATACTTTTCTTACTAAAGAAGGAAGATTAAAAGAGTTGTTTGGAAATTTTCTATTGACATTTGTTAAAAACTCCTCTGGACACCCTCTATGCGATTATAAAGGTAAACATATAATTAAATATATATTAAGTATATAGAACTAATCCCAATTCGGATTTGAATTTTGACTTCCTCTAACCTATTTGTATAAGTTAATATAGAGAGAAAGTATTGAACTCATGTCAAAAAAAATCTGATATCGAGACTTTGATGGATACACAAGTTTTGAGGACCCTTGAATCAAAAAAAAAAACAAAAAAAAATGGTTTTCGCAACATGGTCTGTCTGTATGTCTGTTTGGGTTCAATTTAAAGCATGAAGGAATTGAGCTAGGAGGTTGAAATTTTATATTTAAGTTAGGCACCCACCTAGGGCGTGAAAATAAGATTTGAGAAAAATATTTTTCTGCAGAAATGAAAGAAAACGAAGCGAGAATTTTTTCTTTAAAAATATATTTCTTTTTTTTTTTGTTAAAAAGGGTTGTTCGGCCTGTGAAAAACGAATTTCTCACACAGACAAGAAAGCTTTAGTTATTTGGGCTGCCTAACTACCGGGCTTTAGTCTCAATATTAATGCAATAGATGGTATATTATTCATTGTGTCTATACAATTTCGTGGCTTACCTTCCATACCTTATATTATATTTACATTTGCGCTTATCAGATATATTCTGCGAATTTAGTACAAAAATAATTAACAAACAAAGTGATAAGAAAGATGGAAACTCAAACATGATAGGAAGCAAACAATTTTATTATATATCGAATTATTTCGCACTCTAACCTCCCACTTTATAAAATATTCGCAATTTCTTGTTTACTTTTATTTTGACTTCAAACAGGCTAAGGCTTTTTTTCTTCTGTTTATTCAACAAGCGAAATGTTAATTTTCCCCTGACCCTTTATTTATTTAGATATATTTTTGAAATAATCGTTCGGTGCTCTGACGGCATTCTAATTAACCAACGGGGGTTATTTTTGGTCTTAGGGCATTTATTGAACCCGTTGGGATCTCGAGATCAAAGGCCAAGGCCCTTCTGGGCGCTACTGCTGGACACTCCGGCCCTTTAGTCCTTTTGTCCTTATACCGCCAACTTCATTAGACATGCGATCGCTTGTTGGCTGAAGTCCTTTAGTTCATTAGAGCCCTTAGTCCTAAGTGACGCCGATGTAATTGCGATCACCTTCGTGTCACGAGGAGGATATTTTTTTGTTTCTTCGAAACCTTTAGATCAAATGGTTCTTAAATATTTGAGAGCTTTAAAACACTTTTAATTAGGAGAAGATCCAGGGCTATAATTATGACTTGAAAGAGAGCAGGAAATTTTTTTTTTTTTTTGTTTATTATTAAAAAGGTCGACCTAATTTTGTATGAATGATTCATCATTCTCTTTATCGTATTTGGTTTGAGTAAAAAAAAAGTGCAAATTAATTTGTCTTTTAAGTTGGAACTAAGGGACATGGATAATTTAATTTTATTTTTCATTTGATTCTAATAAATTTTGAGATGTTTTACTTTCTCTTACCCTATATTTGAAATATATAGAGAGAAAGTTTTTTTTTTTTTTTTTTTTAATTTACAAAAAGTAAAATTCAGACAGGTATTTCATTCGCCAAATGCTTTTCTAAATTTTAAATTTTTATTTTAAATATTTTTTAAATATCCAGGGGCGGGAGGGTGCGTCCATCATACCAGATTTTTTTTGTCTGTCTGAGAACGAAAAGAGCTAGGATGTTGAAATTGAAAATTTAACTTAGGCATCCCACTACGTGACAGTAAGCTTTTGAACAAAATTGTTGAAAGAGTACTAGTACTTTACTGATGTACTTTTTTCTAACTAAGGGGGTGCCCTCCCTGAAAGCTCACTGCCCCAATAAAAAATGAGAAAATATGGGGCTTACCAGGCCTCTCGGAGGATAGCTGGTCCCCCCCCCCAGCAATGATGGCTGGTCCCATGGCCCCCAAATTCTCTAGTTATGCCCAGGATGACTGGACCCCTTAAATATATCGTATCAAAAAATAATGTGTATCGTTAAAGTCTATATGGCCTAAGATGCCTAAAAGACTAATAAAAAAAAAAAAAATTAAATTCAAATGTACCATAAGCTTCTGGTACCAAAAGATCAAGGGCTCGCATCCCGCCTCATGAGACAATTTTTTTTTTAATTACCAATCAATTTAAATAAACTAGAACGGGGTCCAAATGGCCATAGATGGCGAAAGAGACCTTAAATGAAAAAAAAAAAATGTACCCTACTATATTATTCCGACACATAAATCTGGTGTTAGAGAACACAACTTTCAATTACCAAAGATAGTGATAGTCTGTGTGACCAGTCACACCAGATTTTTTTTTAATTGATTTTTTATTATGGGAGTTTTTAATTATAGATCACATTTTGTTATTAATTATTTATTAAAAATATAAATACTGTTTCAAGCACTTGCTCCGACTCATGGTTTATTATTGGCTTTAAAAATTTTATAAATTTTTTTGAAGAACGTTTCCTTGATAATTATAAATTTATGAGTTTTAAAATAATAATAATGATTCGGAAAGATTATATAATTTTTTGGAGCACTTAGAAGCCAGTCGTCGCCAAATAAAAATATAAGATCTAAGAGACACAGCAAAAGATGCATACAAATAAAAATACGATGTCTATTTTTTTTTTTTTTTTTTTTTTCTAGGCAGGTTATTTTTATGAGTTAAAAAAGAATGAATAATTCGTTTTTCGGCTGAATGACGACTTGACTCACATGAATATGCATCATGAATCATTATTTTTATCATGAAAGCCAACCCGTTATACAATAACTCATAAACATATAAATATATCCAGGATGGTGTTTATAAAATTACTAGTTACGACCGTTTGTTTCCAGATATATTTTATTATATTCACTCGAATTTGTTTAACAATGATGTTGTCACGAATAATAATCGGGATTTTACTTTCTCTTACCTATGTATTAGATGCTTGTCGAAAATTTGATGTCGAGATTTTGATGGATATACATGTTTTGAGGTCTCCTGAATCCGAAAAAGTGGTTTTCGCGTTTGTGAACAAAATATCTCAAGAACGAAAAGAATTAGGAGGTTGAAATTTTATATTTAAGTTAGGTACTCCCTGGCATGTGACACGAAGCATTTTTAACAAAATCGGCCAAAGAGTACTAGTAGTTTACTGATGCACTTTTTCAGTTTTTTTCGATTTTCTCAAAATTTGCTTTAACGATTTTGATTAAAATTCAAAAATAAATTATTTTTTAGATGCTCTTTAAAATGTATATTCTCATTTTGCCCTTGAAATCTTTTGAAGCACACTTTATTCTTCCACTTCATAGTAGAGATAGGAGAAATGTTTGCCATGGTAACTAATTATTCCCATGTTTATAAATTTTACATCTTGAATTCTAATATATCGGGGGAAACTAAATATATATCGAGACAAAAAATCTGGTGTGACAAGCACAGATTACAACTTTCTATTACCGAATTTAAGAAAAAGTTGTCTGCTGTGCGATTAGTCACATCAGGGTTTTTTTTTTATTTTTACTTGGGAAATTGGAAAATTGAAATTTATAATACTTTAAAAATACTATAAAATAAAGGTCTCTAGTTATCCTTTTGTGGGCCATTTCTGTTTGTCATATATATTTATTTTTATTTACAAATAAAAACTCTGAGACATAAGTCTCTTGGGGATCAACAATACGTTCTCTCTTAGTACACTATAAAATATAAAACCATCATAAGATAGACAGATAGACCATGTCTTACATATTTGAAAACAGAAAAAAAATTTACAATTCTCATCAATCGAACAAAAAAAAAATAATTCATCGGCACAATACAAATCTCATAAGAAACTGCCACACCATTTTTTTTTGTTTTTATAATTGTGTGACAGAAAAAATATAAATTTCGATATTTAAAAAAAAAAAAAAAATCATTCCAAAATTTTTGTCTACGAGCCATATAGCAAATTTCGTCTACTATCGATCTAACTCATGTTTTTAAGTTGAGTCATCCACGTCAAATCAACACACTTTTTAACCTCTCCATCTCAGATTTCTATGAAATTTGGGTCATAGGTAGAGTCAATAAGAGACTAAGAAAAAGCCCCAATTTCAACTTGATATCTCAACTTGTTTAAGAAATATAGCATGTTAAAGTTGTCAAAAATGGCAAAAAATCAACCTAACCACATCTTTCCAATGATATACAACACAACTGTGGTCATAAACATTTTTTTTTAAATTTCAAAATCAAAAATTTAAATTAATTTTTCTCAAAATGCACTCCTTCGAAAATTTAAAAAAAATTCTAAAATAACCCTTGTTTAAAGGGTTAAAGATAAAATAAGTTTCATCTTGGGATCATAATGGGTTCATATATAAAAAAAAAATTATTTAAAACAACCCTTTTTTTAGATTTTTGCTATATAAGAGCAAAAATATAATTTTTTTAAATGCACCCCTTCAAAAATTTTGAAAAAATTCTAAAATGGTCCATGCTTAAAGGTTAAAATATAATATAAGCCTCATTGAGGGATCATAATGGGATCATAGAGAAAAATTAATTAAAACAACCCTTGCGTTAGATTTTTGTCATAATTGAAAGCCATCAGTTTTGCTCGAATAGCTCTAGTTTTAGATATATAGAGAAAAATTTTTAATACGAAATTCTGCACTAAAGCGGCTCTTATATTGAGTTTTCCAAATTTTTTTATGCTGTTTCCTCTTAAAAATATACAAGATAAGATATAATACATAGAAATGTAAAGATTCAATAAGGTACTAGTACTCGATTTTATTTAACAGCTTATTTTCCCGCCCCAGTGGGTTCCTAAATACACTTCAAATATTCTAAGAAGATGAAATTGACCAAAAACGACGAAAACAACAAAAAAGAGATTAAAACAAATGACTTCTTATGTATATTTGAGAACAAAGAAGATAAGAGCCTAATGTTTATGTTTACATCATACATAAACAGAGTTCGTGGAAATGTTTTTGCACCAGGCCCTATTTGTCCCGAGTTGCTTACTATCAGCTGATGATTCGGCCGCCGGTGCCAGTCGACGACGATGATGACGCTGATGATGCCGATGACGCCTCCCATGGCGCCTGATACTTGGCTCACCAACTCAGACATCCGACGGATAAATTTAAATTTGTCCTCTAATGAGAATTCGTATAAAAAAAAAAAAAAAACTAAACCGTGAGACTTTTTTTATATTTATCTCGTTTTACATTTTCTAATTTTTGGTTGTGAATCGAAATGAAGAAAACAAATTAGTATTTATTTAAAACAAGTGGCAAAGCCCGCCTTCGCTGTGCCCCCTGGACCCCCTTGCTCGCCTTTGGCTGCAAATGCATCAAATTTATTCTTGCTCACTGTCTGAACATTTTTAAATTTCCCTCTCTGACTTAAAGTTTTAAATTTTCCTCACTGACTCCACTTCTTCTGTCTCTGACCAATCAGCGAGAGAGAGAGTGGCTAAACAGGAACATAAAACGGACGTCAGTGGCCAGCGCTTTATATTATTTTAATGAATATAAAGAAAATATAAGTTTTATGAAATTTGGGTGTCTCGTCTGATTATGTTACTTTTTTTTCTCTTACCTGTAGGCCTATATGTAATATATATATATATATATATATATTAAAAATAGGGAGAGAAAGTATTGGATTAATGCTAAAAATTCGATTTGATGGAAATACAGTTTCGCCCACCTGAGTTCAAAAAAATGGATCCCCTTCTTCTATAAAAATCTCAAGAAAAAAGCTAGGAGTTTAAAATTTGATATTTAGGCACGTAATAATGAAACTTATGAAGAAGGTCGACCAAAAAGTACTAGTACGTACTTTACTGAAGAAGTTTTTCAGTTTTTTCCTATTTTTCAAAATTCGCTCCAACAAATTCGATTAAAATTCATAAATTATTTTTTAGATGTTCTTTAAAATGTACCCCCCCCCCACCCCCCCCGGGGGGGGGGGGTGGGTATATTCTCATTTTTCCCTCTAATTTGTTTGACGATCACTTTACTCTTATACTTCATGGGAAAGATATAAGAAATAGTTCCCATGCTAACAAAATATAAACATTTTTCTATGTTTATAAATTTTGAATTTTAATGGACCATAATGTTGGAAACTAAATACTATATGTCGTCACAAAAAATCTGGAATGACAACCACAGAACACTATTTTCATTTACCGAAGAGACAGATATCTGCGACTGGTCACACCATATTTTTTATACATGTAGCCCGCTACATAAAAAAATTGATCTATTTTTTAATCGCTTTTTATAAATTCCTTCCAGTTTTTTTTTTTTTTTTTTTCTTAAAGAAAACTCATTGGATTATTCGAAACCTACTCTTTTGGAAAATTTTTCAATAAATACTGTGAATTTTTTTAAACTTTCGATCCTTTATTGTACTTTTGTTTGCTATATGAAGAACTCATAATATCATAATTAAACTGCTAAATATATATTTGACCTAACTGAAACTGATATTAAATGGATATTTATTTATTATTTGAAAATAACAGATAATCGCGTTAATAATATTTAAAATTCATAGTAAATATTGTGATAAGTTAAATAGGCCTACCAATTTGTCATAAATGCCCCTTTGAACCTAATCGTAATAGGAAATGAAAAGTGATTTCTATTTGGAAATATCACCCTGAAAAGTTAATTTAATATCACCAGTAAATAAAACAAATCCAAGCAGGAAACATTGAAAAGAAATAAAATAGAACTATAAAGTTTTTCCGGCCAAAAATTTTTATTATTATTTTGTAACTCCCCTATCAAGGGTGATATGTCTCTTAAAGAGAGAGGGTTTAATCTCAGAGGATAGTTTAAAAATCTAATATCATTTACTAATGCATTTCCCAGGTTTAAACTTAGGCATTATCATCCCTAAGGATTAAAAGGAATTGTTTGACTTTTGTTTCATCAAGCGAAAGGAACATAAAAAGTACAGTGATTTGCAATATAAAGTCACGCGCTTGAGTTTTCTATATCAGAAATTTCTACTGAAAACATTTCACTCCCAAAACACTGAAGTAATAAACAAATTTTATCTATATATCCCGTTGGCTTTTCGAAATGGAATTTTTCAGACTTTAAGAGGACGGTAGGAAAATTACAGCAAAAATATGCGGGATTTCTAATCAAAAAATTTCTAAAAATTCAGAATTTTTCTATTGGTGGGTTCATCTCGCTTTAAGAAAAATTTCAAGCTAATTAATTAAAATAATTAAACCTGTCAAATTAAAAAAAATTTAAAGTTGTCTTCTGTGTTTGACACACCAGATTTTTCGTTTCGACATATATTTAGTTTTGTTCGTAGGTCCTACATAAATATGATTCAATATAGTTTCTGCTTCTTGTTGTTTAGGGCTGCGCAAAATAATCGATTATTCACCGATTATTTTCTTAAAAATCTGGTGTGACTGTCGCACAGCACACAACTTTCTCTTACCTTCGGTAATCGAAAGTTGTGTACTGTGCTTGTCACACCAGATTTTTGTGTCGACATGTATTTAGTTCCCGGCAGTAGGGAATATTTGAATTCAGATGTAAAATTTATAAGTATGGGAAAATATTTATATTTTGTTACCATGGCAACCATTTCTCCTATCTTTTCTATGGAGTGCAAGAGTAAAGTGGTCTTCAAACAATTTTGAGGGCAAAACGAGAATATACATTTGAAAGAGCATCTAAAAAATAATTGATTTTTGAATTTTAATCAAAATCGTTAGAGCGAATTTTGAGAAAATCGAAAAAAACTGAAAAAGTACATCAGTAAAGTACTAGTACTCTTTGGCCGATTTTGATTAAAAGCTTATTTTTCCGGTCCCGGGGGTGTTTAACTTATATATAAAATTTCAGCCTCATAGCTCAATTCCTTCATGCTTAAAAGTGAACACAGACACACACACCCACCCACCCACCCACCCACAGACAGACCATGTCGCAAAAACCACTTTTTTGGATTCAGGGGACCTCAAAAACGTGAAGATCCATCAAAATCTCGACATCGAATTTTTGACATGAAACCAATACTTTCTCTCTATATATATATTACATATATACATAGGTAAGAGAAAGTAAAAAATGAATGATTATAAAAAATTTCGTTTTCCTAAAAAAAGGTTAAATGATTTTCACGAGAGGCAAAAATTTTGCTAAAGAAAAAAAAAAGGTATAATCAATAATTTTTTCTCATAATCGATTATTTTTTCGTCTGTCCGGACCCAATAATCGATTATGGATGAAATCTTAGGCCATATATGGTATCCAAATGATTTAAATAAATTCATCACTCTGGCTGGGATCAGAACCCGCACCCCGTGTCTTCAAGGCTATCATTATTGACATTTGTCAACAACTCTAGCTTCTCGGCACGGGGGGGGGGAGGGGGGGGGAGAATTCGAGATGTAAAATTTATAAGGTCAAGGGAACACATCCCGTTCCAGGAGAGAAATTTATTTATTGAATTGGATACCAATCAATTGAGGTGAGGGCAAACCCACCCTAGGCGGGCGACGCGACTGGTAAAATTAATAATCAAAAATTAATACCTGACAATTAATATTCTATTATCGCAATGATAAAAAAAATTAGCCTATTTTATTTTTTTTATTTTGTTTTTTCTTCAGGATTTTGTTGACTTTTGTCTTTAAAATTTTAATTACTTCGCTCCATATATTATTATGCACTTGTGTCTTTATCGTCTCAAATAGCCAAATTTACGGTTATTATCTAGACTTTGGTGTACTCCTCCTTTTCAACAGTTGAGGGAATCTTATTTCGATATTTCCGCTGCGTTAGGATTGATAGAAAAGAGAGAAAGAAAAAAATAAAATAACCAATGTTAAATTGAAAAACTCTTATCTTCTAAGGGCCTACTCGACCCGAAGGAGACGCAATATATAACGTGGAGACATTGTTAATCGTGGCCAAGTCTGCAGAATGGCCTGGAAGCTCCCACCCACACAATCCAGATACACATGTTCCTGTCGGCACATCACCCTTGGGTATGATTCGGGACATTTCTTGGCTTTTAGAGAATACTAAACAAAACAAGAAAAAGATAATGAGTCAAGATTGAATTCAGGATTTAAAAAAAAAAAAAAAAAAGATAAACACATTTTTCCGCCAAATGCCAAAGATAAAATACTAGTCATCACATCATGACGTTATCCTGTCATGTGAATAAACAAACAAAAACATTATTCGAGAGATAAATCTCGAAATTTTACTAAACATGGAATGTGACCATGAGTTACTCGAGCCAATAGGTCCCAAGACGAAAGAGGTGAACATAATGATAATCTTTAAAAGAAAAAAGGAAATTTTTTTAGATCTGGTAGAGGAAGTTCATCTCTCACAAAGCGTTACCGTTCATCCTCTCAATCGACAACCCTTCCAATGTCACGAGCAGTGAATCCTCAAAAGCCCTGAAAATTTGAATTCTATTGCACAATAACTTCTTCTAGGAACAAGACAAAAAGACTAGACTCAACACATTTGTTGCTCGGAATCAAGTTAATAATTCAAATATTCAATAGATGATCAACTTATTGAAAATTATTTGAACAGATCTGACCGATTATCTTGAATGTGAATTTTTCAAAGTTTCACTTTTCTAGTCTGTAGAATGAATATTTTTTTTTTATATACACCGGGCCTAAGTTAAACAACTTTTCCCAATACATTAAAAGAAATCTGGAGTGACTCTCCACACAGCAATTTTTCCTTTCGTGTGACGTTCTGTAACACCAAATTTTTTGTGTCGAGATAAATTAAATATATTGAAGATTCCTGTTGCATGTCAAATTTAAATATAAAATTTCAACTTCGTAGTCCTTTCTGTTCTTGAGATATTTTATTAACATATACACAGAGGAGCCATTTTACAGAACCCAATTTTTTGAACTCAGGAGGTCTCAAAACGTGTATTTCCATCCAAATCTCCACATTTGAATTTTTAACATGATAACAATATTAACATATATACGTAGGTAAGGGAAAGTAAAAATTGTTGTAATTAACGTTAAAAAAAGATTTTTTTAATTTTTGAACTCTAAATCCTCTGGTTTTAATTTAATTCTAATTAAGCAGAGCTTTCTCTTTTATAAACAACACCCCTTATTTTGATGATCATAAAAAAGGGATGCTTATTAAAATTAATAAAAAGCAGAGATTACCAAAATTCGGTGGAGGCTTAGCATAAATCCCCTCCACTTATTCTATCGCCTACATGCTTAAAAAGTTTTCTTTGAAATAAAGATACGATCGCAATATTTTTTCCTGGATATAAGGGAGAGAAAGAGAGAGAGAGAGGCATCCAATATCTCGTTTCCAATTTATTTTCACCCTTTTATTTGTTATTTAATTTAATAAACATTTTCTTTTTATTTTATTTTCATTCGATCTATGGCAGCATAAATTCGTTTTTTTTTTTTTGTCTGAATTTAATTAATATAAATGGCGATGGGAAAAATGAGGTGGCTGAGAGGGCGAAATGCAAATCGGAGTGTGGTGGTGGTGAGAACGTCCACCCCCGCCGTACGTTGAACGGCGTCAGATGATCCGCGTGGGTGGCGATGACGTCATTGTCTGAGAATCCGAAGCACTGACGTCAGAGCGGACGGATAGGTGTGTTCATTGGGGGGACGAAGCCCCACGTGCGAGGCCTACGGGCCCCCTGCCAAAACCCTCCTATTTTATTACAATTTCACGTCAGATCGGTGAAAAAGCTCACTCGTTTTTCTGTTATGTTCCCTACAATTTGCTGACAGTTGATCAAAATGAATAATTATTTTATGTTTTCTTACCATTTTTCCATGGTTTTGATTTACAAATTATATTATTAGTACTAGTAGTAGTATATTATTAGTACTTTGGGATTTAATAAAAAGATATTTATTTTAGTAATATCGTATTCCATATTACCAGAATGTTTGTTGTTTTTTTTTTTTCGATTTTCTCAAATTCTGTCTAACAATTTTTTTAAAATTCAAAATCAATTAATTTTTAGATTCTCTTTAAAATGTATATATTCTCATTTTGAATTGAAATCTTTTTAAAGACCATTTTACTCTTGTATTTAATAGGGAAGAAAGGAGAAATGGTTGCAATGGTAACAAAATATAAATATTTTCCCATACTTATAAATTTTACATCTGAATTCATATGTTGCGTACTGTGGGGAACTAAAAATGACAACACAAAAACTCAAAAAAAAGAAAAAAACACAACTTTCTACTACCGAAGGTAAGAGAAAGTTGTGTGCCGCGCCAGTCACACCAGATTTCTTTTATTAATTAGAACTGAAAAGTTTTACAATTACGCATTGCTTATTTTTCTTTAATATGTTAATATAGAAAATGGAGATAAATTAAAATTGTTACCTCCTTTCATTCAAATAATGAGTTATTAAAATAGAAATAATTTTTAAATACTTGCTTAAGTTAAAATGGAAAATAATATAGTAATCTCTCTGTGCTCACACACACATCTACACTTTCACACAGACGAATATATATGGATATACTTTTCTACATGATTTTATTCTTGTTCATACAGGTTGGCGACGGCTTCAAACCTGGTTATCATTTGTGCTTCATTCAGTAAGGCTGAGAAACCCGTTCCTGTTAGACGTCTCCGAGCGCTGGTCGACTCTAAATCAAGGGATCCATCATTTGGTGAGTAACTCTTGAAATTTTTACAATTCTAATTTATTTTTAAATTAAATATAGTAATTTCTCTTTGACAAATTCAAAGAGATAATTTAATTAATAAAAACATGACGAAATGATTTCATTTCATTCAAATCACACTTTTACATAAGATAAAGTGCAATGAAAGTATTTTAATCGTAGGCCTATTAATTTAGAATTTTTGACATATATTGTCTATTTTGTAACTAGAAACAACATTTCTAATAGCTTAGACACTATTTAATAAAGAGAGTAGGCAGGGAACAACCAACGCCTCTGAAGTTGTTTCCATTTTCGAATATCCGATTTTCTATTTCGGCTTTTTTTTTTTTTTTTTTTTTTAAACACACTTTTTTCCATTCACACTCACATTTTCACTCCACATATACACAGTCTTCTCGGCAACTCAGTACATATAAGTCTTTTAACGATACTAATTTTTTTATAATATACACTTATATATTTGGGATCCAGGCATTCTTATTTAAGCTATTTGGTATCCAAATGGCTTAAATAAATCATCGGACTGCCTGGGATCTGAACCCGCGACCCTTGGCATAGAGAAGGCAAGCACGCTATAAACTACACCAAGTCGAGGGCCATGGTGTGGTTGAATGGGGTTTTAAAATATCTTGTTCCAAATTCAGTTTTTAAGCTGAAATAAGCAAAAATTGTTTTCTCAGCATCTCTTGTACACAAAACTTAATGGTAATAGATGGGTTGGAGTTGAAACTTTTGCATCTTTGTCTGTTTTTTGTTTAATAATATTAATTAATATTGATACAATAGGTTATATGTTTAAAAAAAAATTTAATAGAGAAAATAAACCAGCAATTGCTTTCCACAGTAAAAATAATTTATTTAGCAAATATTTCTGATTGCCTAACGCAGCGGTTCCCAACCCGTTGGCCGCTGCTTACACTTGTGGGAGGGGGGGTCGCGAACGAAAGATAAAAATTATATAGGCCTTTATATATTTAAATACACTGGGTATCAGCGTTATTTTATTTTATTTATTTTTTTAGGAAAAAGTGGGCCGCACTTCAAAAAAGGTTGGGAACCCGCTTGCCCAACGCATTCATATTCGGTGCCAAATTATATAAATAGCGTTTTAGAAAAGGTATAAAATGTATGATTTTCAAAATTCATTCTATAAATGGTGACAATAACATTTCAGTGAGGCAAAAATAAAAAATAAATTTTTTTCTTAGTGGCTCGCTTATCGAAAAGTGTTATCAAATCGTATTTTTATAATTTTCCAGAAGGCTCCACATTTATATAATTTGAAGCACTTCTGAAGATGAAATCGCGTTATGCCCAATCCGAAATATTTGTTAAATAAATCATCTTATTATGGGAAAGCAACCGCTGGTTTATTTTTTCCATTAACCTTCAAATACAACAAATTTAGTCTTACTAAATTTTTAATTGCTCTGACGCTTAACAAATTCACCATCCGGCCCTTTATAATTAAATTATATATTTTTTTTTCGAATCAATTATTTTAATTATCTTCAAAGTGGCTTTATTTGATCATCCCCTCAGTCTTTTCTAAATCTCGTCCATTCTTCATTGCCGAACAATTTTCCACATCATCCGCCAATTCTTTTTCCGTTTCACACCTCTGCTTTCTCCATTATAATTTCCCTTCTATATATTCTCTCTTTCTATAATTTTTATAACATTTTATCCGTCTCTGACTTTAACTCATCAAACAATCGATATCTGATACTTTTGGGTTCTATTTATTTCATTGGACCATAGGTTCAAACGACAACTCATTGGAGATACACTGTTAAAAATTTTCAAGGATATTCATAAACTGTATATGAAATACAAATCGTTTACCGGGTACACTGTAAAAAAAATATGAATTTTCAATCATTTTTCATATACTTTCGTGGTTTAATTTTAATATACTCAGGATATGAAATAAAATTAATATAAAAAGTTTATAAACAAATTACCAACTTTTAAACTTATCTTTTTCTTTGTGTGCTAAAATTACGAAATCGTTAAAAGTGTACCGCGACAAGTTGAGAATCACTGGTCTAAACGTTCTCAAATAACTCGACTACCTCAAGGAATTTTTATTAATATTTTTTTATAATTATTTTAAGGAAACTTGAAATTATTCTTTTAAAATTTATTTCACAAATCTAAATTTATTAAATTCTGGTTTGAAATTCGCGCTCTAAACTATTTAAATATTTATGAAGTATATTAAAATCATAGATAGGTTAGGTTAGGTGAAGTGGCCGTTCCCAGAAAGGAAACACACCCAGGCCAATTAGGCCCTTGTGATACCACGGTGGGGCTATCCTTACCTACCCTAAGAGGAGACTACGGCAGGAGGGCTGGAATTATTTGTGGCAAGCTGGATCCGAACCCGAGTGGTGTTGAGACTTCGACTCCGTAATCCTAAGCTTAGCCGGCTTAGCCATTGCCTCCTCTATATTAAAACTATACTAATTAAATAATTTTTTTATAAAAGTAATTCAACTAAATAGCTTTAAAAATTCAATTTTACCCTCTCTTGAACTTTCTCATATATATTCATAAACAGTTTATGAAACAGAGTTCCTATACTTGTATAAGGAAGTTTTTTTTGAAAATTTTTAACAGTGGAGTTAAAAAAAAAAAAACCGCCTCTCGAGAGGTTTGAACTCAAGCTCTTGGTGTCTTCCATTCTTATGAATATATATTTATATATTTTAAAGATCTAAAAATAATTGATTTATGAATTTTAATCAAAATTCTTTAAAAGCGAATTGCTAAAAATAACTAAAAAAAAGTACATCAGTAAAGTACTAGTCTCTTTCAAAGAGTTACGAACCAGGAAGGTAACTATAACTTGAATATAAAATTTCAACCTCCTAGCTTTTTTCGTATTTGAGATATTTTGTTTAGGCATTTTGCGGGACCAACTTTTTTAACTCAAAATGTGTATATCCGTCAAAATCATCAAAATATATAGGTAGGAAAAAGTACAATAATAATTAATTTTATTAAAAAGTGTTAAGATAAAAGTTTGGATTTTCTAACCCTTTTGTTTTTAATTATTCAAATTTGATTTTCATAAAACCAAATAAGTTTATGAATATTTATTTCTAAAAGAAAAATTATCTTTTATCATTTTATTAAACGCTACAGTATAAAATAAATCTTAATATCAAATTTAAATTTAAGTGTTAAAAAGAATCTCTTTAAACCCTCTCTCTTTAGCAACTTCAAAACCTTTAACCTTCAAAAGTCAAAGAAGGAAGGAAAAACAAGAGATAAAAAGAAAAAAAAATTGAAGTAATTATTTAATTAAAACAATTTTTTAAAAAATTTTTAAAGAATATATTCTTTTTTATGAAAATCCCCACACTCATTTGTTTTGTATATTATGTAAATATATGACTCAAGAAACTCTACATGAATAAGACGCGGATTCAGAATGCAAATATTTTAAATAAATGTCATTTTCTAAAGGAGAGAGAGAGAGAAAGAGCATCCTGTTCCCTCGGGAATAATCTCTATAGAGTAAAGACATTATCGTTAACTATAATTATAAATCAAATTTATATAAAGAAGAAGAAAGAAAGGAAATAATGTTTGTTTGAAAAATAAATTATTTAAAGGGCAAAACTCTTGACCGATGTTTAAAAAAAGATTCTAATGACAAATAATTTTGACGCCACAAAAAACGCACAAATTTTATATAAAAAAATTACGATCATTCCTTTAAGGGGGGTTCAGGAGCGACGTCTAAACGTACTTTAAAAAAAACTAGACTATTATAAGGAATACTTCAATGCGGTTTTTTTAAATGAATTAAATTCATAAAAAGATTTGGGACATCGAGCTATAATTTTTTTTTTAATGACTTATTAAAAAATTATCGTAATTAATTTTTTGTTATCAAGTAAATACAAAAAAACAATCCAGTCCCAATAATCTTTAATTTTTTTTTTAAATTTAAAAATGAATTTATTGTTATTATTAAACACATATTAATTAAGAAATTTTTAAAATATAAGCTTAGATGATTTATTTAAAAACCAACTGTCAAATTAGTTCAGCATTCTTGCAATAGATGGCAGGCTAGTCTAAAGACGATATAGTATTAGCCTATATCTGGCCCCAATTTATATATTTTTATGCTTTTATAAAAGATACATAATATATAATAACATTTATAAAGTATTTATTGTTAAAAGATCAATGAAAATCAACCAAATGCATTAAATATTATTAGCTACCATTCTGACATCTCTTGGCAAATTTTTGAATTACTTGATATTTGGGCATACTTTTAATGACACACAACGCCATCTTAGCGGGAAAAACATACATACACCTTCGCTCCCGTAGCCCCATAATATAAATTTAATCTTAGATTTGGATCAAATTTCAAACATGATGATGATGATCTAAATTCCATATTTCCTCAACCCTAAATGAAAAGGGTGTGTCGAGGAATCTAATAAAAATATAAATTTTCTAGATTACATGATAAAAAAGTTTTTTATAGTCCTTGGTCTATGTCGCTTCATCTTCATCACTCACACACACACTCACAAATACACCCTCTTTTGGCCCCGAAGGGGTAAAAAGAGCACTAAAAACTTTACGGATCACCAGCAGATTGCGATCTTTATTGGGTCTCTAAATTGTTAAAACACGAACGCGTACATAAACACCACCATTTTTGATTATTGTTTTTTTCTTTTTTTTTTTTTTTTTGAAATAAAGACAAATAAGTTTTAAGACCAAATTTAGAAAAAAAAAACGAAGAGATTAGAGATATTAGAGAGGTAATTGTAAAAATAACAGCCGGTAAATTATGGATCATATCGTTTTATAGTAGAAATGATAAAATATGGTGAACATAAAAATAAAATAGATGAAAGTTCGCCTCCGGTGAAAATATTCATTCACAAGCATAATTAATAATTAAAGTGCTAATTTTTAATAGACTTGAGATGGATACTAATAAGTTATTAGTAATAACGATGGAATGACTGACTACAAATATTGACAAATGGAACATGTCTGTAACAAATCGTTTAAAAAAATATATTTTATTATAATCACTTAGAAATCACTCACGTGTTTATTAAATTTAATTTTTGAAATTATATATTAAAGTTCAAGGTGAAACTTGTCATATACAGGCGCTTTTTAGATCAAAGTGAATAAGTGAGGGGACGCGTGCAGGAGGGAGACCTTCAAAGTGGGAATAAGATTTTGAACTAAACATCTTTTATAATAATTATAAAACTGAATCTACTATATATACTGGTATTTTAAAATCTAGTGTCGACATATATTTAGTTTCCGACAGTATAGTACACTACAATTAGCTCCAAAAACGGGTAAACCCCAACATCCAAAAAAAATTTTCCCTCTAACGCCAAATAGTTCTATCCCCCCCCCCCCCCCCGTAGTATGTAATAAAAAGTTACACTATTTTGAGATATTTGTCAAAAACCATCATTTCACCACTTCCCACCCCCGTCCCTCAATAACCAGACTCTAAAAATAGTGTAACTTTTTATTACATACTACCGGAAGGGGAGAGAACAATTTTACGTTGGAGGGAAACTTTTATTTTGTATGTTCGGGCTTAGACCCAATTGCACTGATTGATTTTGACGGATATACAAGTTTTGAGGTCCCCTGAATCCAAAAAAGTGGTTTTCGCGACATGGTCTGTCTGTGTGTCTGTGTGTGAACAAAATATCTCTAGAACGAAAAGAGCTAGTAAGTTAAAATTTTATATTTAAGCTAGGCACTCTCATGGAATGTGACACGAAGCTTTTGGACAAAATCGACCAAAGAGTACTAGTACTTTACTGATGTACTTTTTCAGTTTTTTTCGATTTTCTCAAAATTTAGTCCAAAGATTTTGATTAAAATTCAAAAATCAATTATTTTACTTATAAATATGTATCACGGAAAACCTACACCACTTTCCCTCCAAACTATTTTTTAAATGCTCTTTAAACTGTACCAGTGTTATATTCTCATTTTGCCATTGAAATCTTCTGAAGACCACTTTACTCGTGTACTTAATAGGAAAGATAAGAGAAATGGTTGCCATGGTGACAAAATATAAATATTTTACAACTTGAAATTTAAATGTACCGTACTCTCGGAAGCTAAATATATGTAGATAAAAACATTCTGGTGTGACAAGCACAGAACACAACTTTCGATTACCGAAGGTAAGAGAAAATTATGTTCTGTGCTACCAGTCACACCAAAATTTGATGAAGGGTTCAGGGGATTATTAGGCCGGACCTCCAACTACCCCAAAATATTTTCCTGTTGCTGCTGTATTTTCATATATTCATCCCATCGTTTCAAGGAATGAAAGAAACATGATGTTCATTTCGTTTATTGATGATAAACGCATAAAAATCCAACCCCCACCATCATCATCATACAGCTCTTTAACAAATTGCTCTTAATTTAAAAGAAAAGAAACAAACATTTAACGCTCTCTGATTAAATTGGAATTCTTATAACAAAAACTCTCGAGATAAACAAAAACAAACACAAACAAAAAAAAAAACATTTATTCGTGATGATATTTTCTTTTTAATTTAACCCACTTGACCTTTTTTTCCCTAGCAGTCAGTGTACAGAATAATCGGATTTGTGCTTTTTATTGTTATGACGAGTCGAAGGGGCGCTACAAGTGGCGAATTTTCGTCCCCCTTTTGATAAAGAAACCGGGCCAAAAGTAAAATATCGCTCATCTAAGATTATGTCTCGAGTTTATGGCACCTTCCAGCCTCCACTAATGGCTTAATTCTTTTTTATTATATTTGTCCAACTGAGTTGATTAAATGAGAGTTATTTTTTTTTTTCTTGAGGGCGGCGTCGAGAAATTGGGTCCAATAGATCGGTTTAATATATTTATCCATTTGATAAACAAATAGAAAAAGATTTAATAAAATTTTGGAATATTTGTGATAAGAGTATTGAAGTTATTAGAATAAAATTGAATCTGAGTACTTCCTTAGCAGATGGCGCTATTAAATAGGGCGATATTTATTTATTTCACTAGTTTTCCTAGCCCAGGACGAAGCTAAGCCATAAAAATCTGGTGTGACTGGTCGCACAGCTCACAACTTTCTCTAACTCTTGGTAAGAGAAAGTTGTGAACTGTGCTTGTCACACCAGATTTTTTGTGTCGATATATATTTAGTTTCCGTCGATATCTATATTATAATATATTAGATAGAATTCAAGATGTTTTTTTTAAACACTAGCACTTTTTTTCTCATTCACACTCACACTCACACACACATTCACAGTCTTTTCGGCAACTCAGGCCATACAAAACTTACGATAACCTTTGTTAATTGGACCCTGTTATGCAATGGTGTGTCAAAGACCAAACATCGAGTTTTGAGAAAATCAACATTAAAGTTTTTTGTTTTCATTGGATTATATATAATTTTTGTTGTCAATTGTGCAAGTAACATTAAATATAAATTTTTTTAGGACATATTTCATAAAAAATACTATTAATTAAAGCCTTTGAAACAATATTCCGTGCTTAACTCAATTTTGAATTTTTTTGGTCTTTGACACACCATTGCATAACAGGGTCCAATTATTGGTATCCAAATGGCTTAAATAAAATCATCGGAGTGCCTGGGTCCGAACCCGCGACTCTTGGTGTACGAATCTAGCACGCTAACCCCTGCACCAAGCCCGAGGCCGATGTATTTTGTTACCATAGCAACCATCTTTCCTATGAAGTGCAAAAGTAAAGTGTGCTTCAAACAATTTTGAGAGCAAAATGAAAATATACAATTGAAACAGCATCTAAAAAATAATTGATTTTTGAATTTTAATCAAAATCGTTGGTGCGGATTTTGAGAAAATCGAAAAAAAAGGAAAAAGTACATCAGTAAAGTACTAGTACCCCAAAATATTTTCCCTGTTGCTGCTATATTTTCATATATTCATCCCATCGTTTCAAGGAATGAAAGAAACATGATGTTCATTTTCGTTTATTGATGATAAACGCATAAAAATCCAACCCCCACCATCATCATCATACAGCTCTTTAACAAATTGCTCTTAATTTAAAAGAAAAGAAACAAACATTTAACGCTCTCTGATTAAATTGGAATTCTTATAACAAAAACTCTCGAGATAAACAAAAACAAACACAAACAAAAAAAAAAAAAAACATTTATTCGTGATGATATTTTCTTTTTAATTTAACCCACTTGACCTTTTTTTCCCTAGCAGTCAGTGTACAGAATAATCGGATTTGTGCTTTTTATTGTTATGACGAGTCGAAGGGGCGCTACAAGTGGCGAATTTTCGTCCCCCTTTTGATAAAGAAACCGGGCCAAAAGTAAAATATCGCTCATCTAAGATTATGTCTCGAGTTTATGGCACCTTCCAGCCTCCACTAATGGCTTAATTCTTTTTTATTATATTTGTCCAACTGAGTTGATTAAATGAGAGTTATTTTTTTTTTCTTGAGGGCGGCGTCGAGAAATTGGGTCCAATAGATCGGTTTAATATATTTATCCATTTGATAAACAAATAGAAAAAGATTTAATAAAATTTTGGAATATTTGTGATAAGAGTATTGAAGTTATTAGAATAAAATTGAATCTGAGTACTTCCTTAGCAGATGGCGCTATTAAATAGGGCGATATTTATTTATTTCACTAGTTTTCCTAGCCCAGGACGAAGCCAAGCCATAGAAATCTGGTGTGACTGGTCGCACAGCTCACAACTTTCTCTAACTCTTGGTAAGAGAAAGTTGTGAACTGTGCTTGTCACACCAGATTTTTTGTGTCGATATATATTTAGTTTCCGTCGATATCTATATTATAATATATTAGATAGAATTCAAGATGTTTTTTTTAAACACTAGCACTTTTTTCTCATTCTACACAAAAATCAATTCTTTTCAATGGGAAAATTCTGAATTTTCCCGAATTTTTTGCGTTTTATTTAATTTTTTTTTTTTTTTTTTTTTTTAAGCTAGAGAAAATTATTATATTTTACTTTCTCTTACCCTATATATGAAAAATATAGAGAGAAAAAGTATTTTGTATTATAGAGCTTAAATATCTAGTCATGGCTTGGGTCCAATGGGGGGGTTTGAACCCCCCAAAACCCCCCCCCGTGGCTACGCCTATGTTGGTGCATAGCACAACACAGAACTTCGTATATCAAAGTGATACAAAGTTGTATGCTGTTCGGTTAATCACGTCATATTTTTTTATAATATACTCTATTCTTATATTCCTTTTTAAATTGCACAACGAACATCTGAAATCTCTTCCCGTTAACCACGGTGGTAATTGAGACAGAGGGTCTCACAGCTCAATTTAAAAATCCACCTCTTGTTTCTGAGATTGCAGTTCCTATCCGAAATATATAATATACCGCCCGGTTTAAGGTTTAGGCTTCTATAAAGTGGGTGATGAGTCGATGCACTAGTTTGAGACATTAACACTTTTTAACCGATTTTATTTAAAAATTTATTTTCACGCCTCAGGAGTAGCTAACTTAAATATAAAATATTAACCTTGTTTCTTCTTGCTCTGTTTTGAACACAAACAAATGTTGCCGGACCCACTTTTCCTGAATTAGTGAACCTCAAAACGTGTTTTTCCATCAAAATCTCGACATTTAATTTTTGACATGAATAAACTTTCTCTATATACCAACATATATACTTTTGATATACGAGGTTAGCATGCTAACCCCTACACCAACCCCAAGGGCGATTTTATTGTTAACGCTGTTTAAAAAGTGCTGGAAAGTTTTACAATTTCTTTGCCTATTTTTTTTATATTTCATACCGTCTTTACATTTATTTATTTGTAAATTCCCAAAGGGCGCACAAAACACAAGACAAGCCCCAGTTTAATTGAGTTTTCTTATTTATTATTCTAACCTTAAAATGATTGAGTTAGATTAACTCTTCTTTATCCATGGACATCCCGATGGGGAGAATTATGAAATACCTTTAGAAGGGTGTTCAAATAGAAATCCCTTCTTTTCTCTCTCTCTCTGAACCAACAACCCTCGTCTTTCCTTTTAGCTTAAGCTTCATTTTCAGTAATTGAATCGACCTGCAGATGCAAGATTTGCTTTGAATATATCTGCGAAAATTTTCAAATAAATTAAAGATAAAAAAAAAAAATTTATAAATATATATATGCAAAGGGAAGGACAAGGAGATATAAATAAAAAATAAAGACAAATCTGAAACTCCTTTTTCTTTGTGTTACTTAATTTATCAGCTTGCAATTCAAATAGAAATTTAATTTAGTAGAGAAAAATTGAATTTTGTTCGCTTAAGGGCACACACCTGGTGACCATTTTGATTGGCGACTCAGACATTTCTTTTACCACGCCCTAATAAGGGATAAAAAGGATATTTTTTATTTATTAGATTATTGGATTCAAAAAAGGTTTTTTATACAATCGACGAAAGCTTAGTTTTATTTATATGCTGTGGTAGAATTTTTTTTGGTTGCGGGCAAGGGGGCAAAACGATTTTTGAGTCGAGGGTATCCTAAGAGATCTCTGTCTTATAAATATAAATAAATATCCAATCTTAATATTTTGACAATATAGTTAGCGTTTTTCACTTTCTCTTACCTTTTGAAAAATAGAGGAAGAAAGTATTGGATTCATGTCAAAAATTCGATGTCGAGATTTTTATGAATATATACGTTTTGAGGACCTCTGAATTCAAAAAATTGGTTTCCGCGACATGGTCTGTCTCTGTGTGTGTGAACAAAATATATCTTAAACAAAAAGAGCTAGGAGGTTGAAATTTTATATTTAAGTTAGGCATCCCCCTAAGACGTGACATGAAGCTTTTAAACAAAATCGGCCAAAGAGTACTAGTACTTTACTGATGCACTTTTTCAGTTTTTTTTTTTCGATTATCTCTAAAATTCGCTCCAACGATTTTTTTTTAAATTCAAAACTCAATTATTTTTTAGATTCTCTATAAAATGTATATTCTCATTTTGTCATTGAAATCTTCTGAAGACCAATTTACTCTTATACTCCATAGAAAAGATAGGAGAAATGGTTGCCATGGTAACAAAATATAAATATTTTCTCATATAAATTATCTCTTGAAAATCGAATGTACTGTCGAAAACTAAATACATGTCGACACAAAAAAAATCTGGTGTGACAAGCACAGTACACAACTTTCGATTACCGAAGAGTGCTGTGCGCCAGTCACACCAGATTTTTTATTATAAAAAAATATTAAATTAAATTAAGATTCCTTTTTTCATTAAAATTAATATTTTCAACAAAAAATTTCCGTGTAAAGAAAACAAATTTCAAATTTGAATCAACGGGAGATTATTTCTCTTTATATATAGAAGAGACTTTAAAAACGTGTATTTCTCTTGAAAATTCATTTTATGCGTGCGCGATAATTTTTATTATTTAAAAAATAAATCAAAATATTTTATTTATTGATAATCAATTTAAATAAATAGGGACGGGGTCTAATTGGCATCCGATGCCGAAAAAATCTCGAATTTTTGACATGAATCCAATACCTACTTTCTCTCGATATATATTAACATATATAGAGGTAAGAGAATGTAAAAAACCTTAATAAAAAAATAAGTATTTATTGATAATAGGGGAGAGTAAATTAAATAAGTTCTTTAAAATTATTTTAATTCAAATTTATCCATAATAAATAAATAAATACAATAAAGTAACACGTGGAAGTATTTTATTTAAATTGCGGTGAGTTTTAATGGTGGGTTTATAAAGTGAGTCTTTTAATAATTACTTAATCTCGAATTTATTCCCAAGTGAATAAATCCCCGTTAGTTTGCAAGTAAATAGAATTTTTTTTAAATAGAGAACTTATTTGATAATTTTTATTCTTGGTCGCTCAGAGAGGAATGCGATCTATCTAAGCTGGCTGCCTGCCTGTCAGGCGGTCTGTTTTAGTTGGATAAGAGTCGAGCCCTGAGTCATTCCGTTCAGCTCCACTCTCTCTCTCTCTCTCTCTCTCGTGTGTTTAGTTTATTTTATATTGTGTTGTGATTTGTGCAAATAAGACGTTCATCCCTCAACCTCATTAACCACACCCCGTCTGGTCATCTTATTATTAAGGTAATGAATATTTTCATAACGAATTAAATTTTTTTTTTCAATTTTTTTTCTCTCAACATATACTTATAAAATTATCCAATTTTTAATTATATGATGAAGTCTTGTACCCCAAGGGGGGAGGGTGAGAAAGGGTGTAAAAATCACCCCTTCTAATAAACAAAATAGTATTTTTCTTTAAAAATAAAATTTAAAATAAATTTTTTTTTTTGTAAAATTTTTACTTTTAAGCAAATGGATTACTTTCTCTCCCTCCTCACCCTCTACCACCCTAACAGCGAATTTAGTTTTCCTATAATATTTAATAAGAAATTTTTATTAAATAATAGAAAATATTCTTAAACTTTTATCTCTCATCAGTGTTATAGTGATTTTTGGAGGTGGAATTTTTTTTTATTGCCAGTGCTTTCTTCTGCACTCGCCTCCCCTATTTATTTATAATTAAAAAAAAAATTCATTTGGATACGAAATGGCTTAAATAGAAATGCCTAAATCCCCAATATGTATATTAATCAATAACGGATATCTTCAAAGTGTGAATATATTTCACTACAAACAAAGTTTCCTTTGTTTGTAGTTTTATGTAGAATTCGATCCCCCTCGGCTCACACATCCCCTTATAGATATTTATTAATTCAAATTCACCCTACTCTACAAATCTTCTTAATACAGTATATAGGTATTTTATATAATGTTTGATTGAGGAAAAAATAATTCAAATTTTTTTTTTTAACTTGAAATTTAAAAAAAAAATCTTCTAGAAAGCTAGACACAAAAAATCTGATGTGATAAGCATAGGACACAACTTTTAATTACCGAAGAGAGTTTTTTACTTTCTCTTACCTCTATATATGTTGATATATAAAGAGAGAAAGTATTGGATTCATGTCAAAAATTTGATGTCGAGATTTTGAGGTAAAAACTCCCATAATAATAATATCTTAATTTCCTCTCCCAAATCTAAATACCACCCCCTAGTCGAGTCAATTTTAAATTTATTTTCCATAAATTTTATTAATTTTAATTTAATTAAATATAAAAGATAATAAAAAACGTGGAATTCAAACCCTCCACCCCCTCCCCCTCTCTCTCTCTCTCTCTCTTGCGAGCTGAATCTTAATAAGAGAAAAATTTACAAACATAGAATAGGTTAATCACTCATAAAAGTAGAAATAAAATTTTTTACGACACTTTTAAAAGCATTTTCAAAGACAAAAACCAGAAGCTTAAATTTTTTACTCGTCCTCTTCGTCTTTTTATGAACACAACCCAATAGTCAAATAAAATTTTAAGATGCTCCTATTGATTTTTCATCATCTTGAAGACGAAAAAGCGGAAGAAAGTTTAATCAATTGTATGCGCTTTTTTTTTTTAAACGTAAATAAATAAATAATACAAAGTTACTTCACAAATATCAATCTTTAGAGACAAATCTTTTCGGGGGGTGGTTTTTATCAGTTGGTAGTAGAGATGAGATAAGAGCCGGATGATGGGACAATTGGACCATCACGAGGTCATCGCCCATCCATTCTGACGACCGTTTTCTCAAGAAAAGGAGAATATCAAATTTATAACGATAGAACGCATAAATAAACTGGAAACGAACGTCAACCCTCGTCTCTGAGGGGAAAAAAAAGGTTTACGGTCAAGATGGAGACGACGACGACGACGAAGCTCACCACTTCACCCTATGTTTATAGTCCCGTCAACGTCAAAAGAAGTAAATATTAGATAAATATACAATAAGAAAGAAAAATTAATAAAACTCTAATATTTCAATGAATTTTGACGGCTCTTTTTTAATATCGCACACATATGGATACCGTTCACGAGTTACCCGAGCTAAGACTGACTAAGAGTGTCTGAAATATTTACAAAAATATTTTAAATATAGAAGATTGTTCGGGAGCTTTTCAGGAAAAATATGTAAAATTTGCCGACGTTTCGAGAGCTTGTCGCTCATCCTCAGCGCAAGTAAAATTGTCTGAGGTAATTACAGGGGGTACTTTCAAACATTATCAAAAAGAGATGGAGATATCTGCCAAATTGAGATGCTCTAGGTTCAATAAAACTCCCAGAATAAGACGTTTCGGCCTGAATTTATTTGGCCATCTTCACTTTTATAAATAAAACACATAATGCAAGTGCACTTATGATTGAACGAGAATTTATCAATAATAAAATTTGCTTCATACAAAATTATATGGCTTCTGTGCCCAAAATAGATATATTATATAACGATCAAGGGCGTATGAGGGGGGGGGGGTGAGGGGGCCCCTTCTAAATTTTCCAAATGCATATAGATATATAATGATATTCAGAGATTAGCGGGTCTCGCCCCCCCCCCCCCCACCTCGAAATGTTTTGAACGGCCCCGCAGTGCGAAAATTTTTGTTCCGCAAAAGAAAGAGGGAATATTCAGCGGAGGGGCAAAATTTTCGTGTCTCTAAAAAAAAGGTAAAATGATGGGAAAAAAATTTTTTCCAGGGCAAGAAATTTTGAAATTTTGGTGTCCACAAAAGAGGGAATGTTCCGCGGGACGGCAAAAATTTCGTGTCTCTAAAAAAAAGAAAGGTAAAATGCTTTTCACGGGCGGGGAAAAAATTTTGAAAAAAATTTTCTCAGGGCGGAAAACGTTGGTTCCTCAAAAAATTTTTGGAGTTCAGGCCCCTTCTCCCCTGATACGAAAAAAATTTCTATATACGTCCCTGTAAGCCCCTGATAATGATTTATCTCTGATCTTGGCCAATAACTGAAGATGGTCAAATAAATTCAGGCCGAAACGTCTTATTCAGGGTGTTTTATTTAACTTAGAGCATTTCAATTTGGCTGATATCTCCATCTCTCTATTATAATCATATCACAGCCACAATTGCAAGCAAATTAATTTGTATCGTCATAATGTTTTCAACTATACAAAACTATGTATTTCACAACAACCATGGGACCGTAACTGTATTCAATCAGCACTTGCTGGGACCACAAGTATCCCGAGCTAAGCTTTTGACAGTCTTTCCTCTCCCCACAAACAGACTTGCTTATTTTTCTCGGTCGCATCTCTCTTTAAAATTTGAGGATAATATTACCAAAATAATTTTTTAATTGAGTTTATTAATTTTTATTATTCAGAAATATAATAGGCTTCTAAAGGTATATTACAACAATTACAGACAGCTTTACAATAAGAGGGGCCTCTATTCAAATAAAACTAATGTTTCGGTTTTGATTAGCTAACACCATCATTAGCTTGAATAGCATATACTCTAATTAAAACCCAAACTCAAGTTTTATTTTGATAGAGGTAAACCTGAGTGATTTCCTCTCCTCTCACACAATTTTGAGAAGATTCATATATCTTAAAGATTTATTTTCTTAAGATCCTTGACTTTGATTGTAGAAATATGATCAATGGTTAAGAAGCTTCTGAAATACTTGGATTATTAAACTCAATTGGAAAAAATTCTTTTTTCTTTCTTAGCCAAAAAATATAGCTATCAATACGTTCATTCAGTACAATTAATTTCTCAGTATCTCACATAGTTCTACTTTTGAATATTAAATTATATATAGGCCAATCATATGAAACTCTAATGTTTACATACATAATTAATATTTATTAACTCAAGCTATGTGTGGACTCAATTTGAGAGCCCCGGTTTCGATTTCCACCGACATGATCCTGGGAGGAACACCCATATTCCCTAAAAAATGAATTAACAATTGAGAGGGAATTAAATATAGCGTTAAAATTTTAAAAGCTGTTAGCAATAATAAAATCCTTTATAATTCATCAAAAACATTTTTGTAGACTACAGTCTTTTCCACCGAAATCCTATACCCTATTGGGGTGTAGTGAGTTAATAAATAGGCATATTATTAAATTATTAATTCAATATTTATTTATTTTTTTAATTGGATTAGGTATTCTCGTTACTCTAAAAGCAGTCAAAGCATCCAAAATTGAGTGGTTTAGTGTAGGGTCGTTTACATATAGGCCTAACGTACCATAAAAATTCTAATATTTTAAAAATCATTTTTAATATAATTACAATTTTTCGAAAATGACTTATTATTAGAAAACTATTTAAACAAATTGGCAAATAAAAAAAAATCCATCTCTAAAAAATAAAATTCCGGCCTTATATATATCCGGTGATATATGAAAATCGGATTTTGGCACGGTGACAATCCTTTATCATATGTATGACATGGTAAAGTGCTTTATTATTGACACTTTGCAATTCGAGAGACAGAAGAAAAAAAAATTTCTAAAATATTCATGTTCTTCAAGAAAAGAGAAAAAAAAACTTCGTATGACAATTTTGTTTTTTTTTCTTCCTTTTAGACAAGAAAGTGATCATTTGCAAGACTTTTTCATAAATATGCTATAGTTCACCAAGATAAATGGACAGCGTTAACAATTGTGATGTTAAAATACTGAAAATTTTATTAAATTCATTTTATTAGATTTATAAAAGAAAAAAAAAAGATAAATATCAAACGGTTTAAATGTAGTTGAGTAGAAATATCGAAAAATCTAATCAACGAACTGACAACAAACATAAATTCTCAGCTGTAGAATTCGTTCGGAAAAGCGAGCAAACTTCCCAATGGAATTAAATACACAAGGGAAATGGATACAGAAGAAAATGAGAAAACATCAGCTGGCACTTGACAATCTTCAAAATATAGAAATTTCCTTGACACGTGTAGAATAATAACCCTTACAAGATAAGAGGGGGGGGTTACCAAAACAGAAAAGGGTTAATTTGAATAGAAATCTCTTAAGCATTTGGTTCGTCTCTTCTTATAGCATTGTTTGCTCCAGACACATACTAAAACTTTGATTGAATCTTTCATTCATGAAACTTGCCTGTGAAAATCAACCAAAAAGATTATTTTCTCTATTACCATTAGGGTATTAAATTAGAAAAATATTTTTCCTCATTTCTCATATATTTAAAACATACAATAATATTAAATTAAAAAAATCTGGTGTGACCAGATTTTTCGTGTCTAGATATATTAAGTTTCCGCCGATTTATTAGAATTCAAGATGTAAAATTTATAAACAAAGGAAAATATATTTTGTTACCATGGCAACCATTTCTCTTATCTTTTATATGAAGTACAAGAGTAATGTGGTCTTCAGAAGATTTCAATGGCAAATTGAGAATATACATTTGAAAGAGCATCTAAAAAAATAATTGATTTTTGAATTTTAATCAAAATCGTTAGAGCAAATTTTGAGAAAATCGAAAAAAAAAAAAAACTGAAAATGTTCATCAGTAAAGTACTAGTACTTTTTGGAAGATTTGGATTAAAAGGTAATTTTCACGCCTCAGGAGGGTACCTAACTTAAATATAAAATTTCAACCTCCTAGCTCAATTCCTTGATGCTTAAAATTGAACACAAACACACCATGTTGCGAAAACCACTTTTTTCGATTCAGGAGTGTCTATCAAAATCTCGACATCGAATTTTTGACATGAATCCAATGCTTTCTCTATCTATTTATTAACATATATACAGGTAAGAGAAAGCAAAAAATACTGAAATTCTTTTTCTTAAATTTAATATTAATACTAAATCTGTTACCATTCTAATAATCCTTGAATCATATGGTACAATTAATATTTATTAATTAAAAATATTCGAAAGAACTAGGCGCCGTTAAAGGTCGAACCCCGGATTTGTCTGTTGATTTGTAATAATCATGCCCTACTACTAGATTGAGACTACTGATATATTCGTGGTTCCCATTTGAGTTAATAAATATTAAGTGTATGTTTTAACAGATTATTTCAATATATTCACTCCCAAACAAATTCCCAGCATAGACCTACTTTACATATTTCGTTGTCCACTTAAAATGTTCTTTAAGGAATTTTTTGTTAGTAAATTTAATAACCCACTTGAGCACATAAAAAAATCTGGTGTGACTGTCGCACAGCACACAACTTTCTCTTACCTTCGGTGATCGAAAGTTGTGTTTTGTGCTTATCACGCCAGATTTTTTTGTGTCTAGATTTCCGTTGATATATTCCCCCCGGCAAAATTCAAGAAGTAAAATTTATAAACAAAGGAATTTATTTATATTTGGTTACCATGGCAACCATTTCTCCTATCTTTTCTATGAAGTATAATCGTCTTCAATAAGATTTCAATGGTAAAATGAGAATATACATTTTAAAGAGCTTCTAAAAAATAATTTTTGAATTTTAATCAAAATCGTTGGAGCGAATTTTGAGAAAATCAAAAAAAAAAAAGTAAATCAGTGAAGTGCTAGTACTCATTGGCCGATTTTGTTTAAAAGCTTATTTTCACGCTCCGGGGGAGGGGGGGTCCAAAAAAATCTCGACAGAATTTTTGACATGAATCCAATACTTTCTCACTAGATACCCCCATTTCACAATATAAAAATGAAATATTTTTTATTTAATCTCTCTTCCATAGTCGAAATTACATTTGTTTTAATATAATATAATAAAATTGAATGATTTTTAAGATTTGTTCTCGTCGACAAATCTCAATCGTTTTCTTATACGTGACAATTTGATAGATAACAAGATTTCACGGGATTCTTTAAGATAAACAACTCACAATGAATGCTGCTGAATAGGAACTAGAATCGAATTATGTACCGATAAATTGCTTTTACTAGAAATTAGATCTGTCGTCCAGGCAGAGCAATAAGGGCCGGAGATAGGCCAGGGGCCAAAGGCTGCTGCCTGCAACTCGGCACCCTTTATTAAAGGGCTATCACAATCTGGATTGTTTATTCGCGCCAAGAAATTGAAACGAATGGCTCGATGTAGAATTTGGATAGCAAAAGGGGGAAAGAAAATAATTATTTTTCTTTTATAAAAAAAAAAAAGTAAATTTATATTCGCACATCTGAATCAGTATTTATTAGGAGATAAAATTGTTGTAAACAATAAATAAGTCAAATCTGCACCCACTATTTTTGAAGTGAAACTTTTTTACTTACGATAGATTCAGTTGCGAAACGCCCTATTTGAGCTAATGAGGGAGGAGTGCATAAATGCCCAACAATGGGCGCATTGGGGTCTCCTGGGAACAAGAAAAAGGCGACTGCCGAAGCGGCTAAAGACTTTTTTTCTCATTTAACACTTGGCCCTGAAATCCAAATCCATATATGGCTAGTTCAAATTGAGATACATTTAAACAACATTTAATAGACCTAAATAACAAAATCTAAATACAAAGTTCTTTATTTATTTTTTACTTTCTCTTACCTATATGTATATGTTAAATATACATTTATAGGCCTATATAGAGATAAAGTATTGGTTCATGTAAAAGATTCGATGTCGAGATTTTGACGGATATCACGTTTGAGGTCCCTTGACAAAAAAGTGGTTTTCGCGACATGGTCTATCTGTGTGTCTGTGTCTGTGTATCAAATTTAAAGCATGAAGGAATTAAGCTACGAGGTTGAAATTTTATATTTAAGTTAGGCACCCACCTAAGGCGTGAAAAAAAAGCTTTTGATCAAAATCGTCCAAAGTGTACTAGTACTTTACTGATGTACTTTTTTTTTTCCTCGATTTTCTCAAAATTCGCTCTAAAGATTTTGATTAAAATTCAAAAATCAATTATTTATTAGGTGCTCTTTAAAATGTATATTCTCATTTTGCCATTGAAATCTTATGAAGACCACTTTACTCTTGTACTTCATAGGAAGGATAGGAGAAATGGTTGCCATGCTAACAAAATATAAATATTTTTCCGTTTATAAATTTTACATCTTGAATTCAAATGTACCGTACCCCCCAGGATCAGCGTGTAGAACGTCCCCAGTAGCCATAGGTATCATAAATAATAATTAATAATATGTATATGTAAAATTAAAACCCTAATGGCCTCTGCAAGCCGAAAAGGGGAATTAAAAAAAAAATGCACTGTGCTGTCGTAAACTAAATGTATCTCGACACAAAAAAATCTGGTGTGACAAGCACAGAACACAATTTTCGATTGCCGAAAGTAAGAGAAAGTTGTGTGCTGTGTCACACCAGATTTTATAAATTTAGTCTGTCCATTTAAAATTGTTTTTACAGATTCGACCAATTTCATAATGAATGTGAATTTTGTGTTAAAGTTGCACTTCTCTTGCGTGTAAAATAAATAAACAATGTTTTCATTTGTTGAGTCCTTTAATTAACCATTAAAATCAATCAGAAGTCTTTCTGATAATTTATTTAAATTAATTAGATTTCAACGAATATATGTCTCTTGACTCCACTCCAAGGGTCAAAATATTGACATTGGTTAATTTTTACTTTCTCTTACCTATGTATATATGTAATATATATATAGAGAGAAGTATTGGATTCATGTCAAAAATTCGATGTCGAGATTTTGATGGATCTTCACGTTTTGAGGTCCCCTGAATCCAAAAAGTGGTTTTCGCGACATGGTCTGTCTGTGTGTGTGTGGGTGGGTGGGTGTGTGGGTGTGTGTGTGTTCAATTTTAAGCATGAAGGAATTGAGCTACGAGGCTGAAATTTTATATTTAAGTTAAACACCCCCGGGACCGGAAAAATAAGCTTTTAATCAAAATCGGCCAAAGAGTACTAGTACTTTACTGATGTACTTTTTCAGTTTTTTTTTCGATTTTCTCAAAATTCGCTCTAACGATTTTGATTAAAATTCAAAAATCAATTATTTTTTAGATGCTCTTTCAAATGTATATTCTCGTTTTGCCCTCAAAATTGTTTGAAGACCACTTTACTCTTGTGCTTCATAGGAAAGATAGGAGAAATGGTTGCCATGGTAACAAAATATAAATATTTTCCCATACTTATGAATTTTACATCTGAATTCAAATATTCCCTATTGACGGGAACTAAATACATGTCGACACAAAAATCTGGTGGACAAGCACAGTACACAACTTTCGATTACCGAAGGTAAGAGAAAGTTGTGTGCTGTGCGCCAGTCACACCAGATTTTTACTAGATAATAGTATGCCTAATGTTGATAGTTAATTTAATTGAAATACTAATTAATATATTTTGTTGTTTCAGATGTTCAACGAGCGTCGCGACGCGTCGCCGTCCCTAGCCCACACATCAATCGGTGAGTAAATAAATTGTTTATGCCAAAAGTGACAGTGCACGCATATTTAAAAATTTTTCTCCACTACGCAAGTCTCTTGTTTTTTTTGGAATATTAGGTGACCCCATTTATTCCAAAATGGAGGGTTTTTTTAAATATATTTTTCATTATATTTATTTATTTTCGATCGCGTGTCAACAGTGCCGGATTTAACATGGAAATCCTTAGGGAGGCGAAATCTCGAGGCTCTGTGAGCTAATAATTTTACCCGTAAATAGGAATTTTTTTCGGGGGGCGCCCGAACTCATTTTTTATACACCCCCCCCCCCCCCTCATACACAAAAATATTTTTAAAATACCGGATATTCCTCAGCCCCGAGGGGCCCGGGCCATCCTCTCAAAGACAAATTTTTATTTAATAACGAAATTTTTTCCGTCCTGCGGGAAGGAATTTTTTTTTCGAAACTTAATGTTTCCCCTGTTTTTCCCCTCCCGTGGAAATCTTTGATGGCAAATTTTTAAATCGCCCATGCGAACACAATTTTTTTCTTAATTTTTTTTTTTGTTTTTTTTTTTAGTTTGACATCTCGGTCATACCATTTTCCGATACAAAGTGTATACAAATTACAAAAATACATAGGCCCTACATATAAAATCAGTAGAGACCCCTATAGTAACTTTATTTTTCTGCTGCGGAACATTTTTTACCCCTTTCGTATAAATTATTTTGCATTTTTTAAGGCAGGGTCCTAAATGACCTCAGATGGCGAAAAAGTTTTAAAAAATCTGGTTTGACAAATTACCGAAGGTAGTGTCGACGTGTATTTAGTTTCCGACAGTACGGTACATTCTATTTTCAAGATGTAAAATTTATAAGTATGTGAAAATATTTATATTTTCTTTTTGTTACCATGGCAATCATTTCTCCTATCTTTTATATGAAGTACAAGAGTAAAGTGGTCTTCAGAAGATTTCAATGGCAAAATGAGAATATACATTTTAAAGAGAATCTAAAAAATAATTGATTTTTGAATTTAAAAAAAAATCGTTGGACTGAATTTTGAGAAAATAAAATCGAAAAAAACTGAAATACTACATCAGTAAAGTACTAGTACTCTTTGGTCGATTTTGTCCAAAAGCTTCGTGTCACGTCCCATGGGGGTGCCTAACTTAAATATAAAATTTCAACTTCCTAGCTCTTTTGGTTCTTGATATATTTTGTTCACCGACACACACAGAGACAGACCATGTCGCAAAAACCACTTTTTTGGATTCAGGGGACTTCAAAACGTGTATATCCATCAAAATCTCGACATCGAATTTTTGCCATGATTCCAATACTTTCTCTCTCTATATATTAACATATATAGAGGTAAAAGAAAGTTGAGGGACTCCTAAGGAGCGCGGGGCCCTTAGGCGAGCGCCTACTCCGCCTAATGGGTAATCCGGCACTGCGTGCCAACATTTTTAACGAGCTATCGTTATTAAAATTACAATGGCTAAGGACTATAATGGCAGAAAGTGAAATAAATAAATAAGCAAATTTTTAGTACCTCGTAAAAAACAGCATTTAAATTACTTTTAATAATATATATATACCGGTATATTTTTTAAATAAATGAAGGGTGGTTATTATTTTATTAAAAATAACCTCGCAAGTCAAATAAATTTCAATCGAAATCCAAATCACCCCCCACTACAAATGGTAAGATAATAGTCCGTTAAAACAGCCGAGATAATAATAATAAGTTGTATAAATTGCCGATGGCATTGCATGATAGGCAACAGCGCCATTCTGGCGACAGTCCATACATAGACAAGAGAGGGGGGAGCCGAACAAATGCATTGGGATTATATGCAGCAATGCATGCACTGGGGTGGTAGCGGGGGAGAAGGGGGGAGGGGTGTGCACGCAAAAAGGCGATAAACCGGGAGAAAATAAAAAAAAAAAATTCGTGACAACACGCGATCATCCTGCTGCTCAAAGCCCAAGTGCAGGTGCACGGGAGACCTTTTCTTTTTCTTGATTTTCGTGTTTCGTTATTTAACCCCCTCCCCCACCCCACACACACTCATAAAGTTATGCTCGATAATAAATAAATAATAACCTAGGCCAGGGGATTAAGTGGAATAATTAAGTTTCCATGTTTTTATTTTTAATTCCGTGCCGACCACATCAGGATTTTGTTAAATGAATCAATCTAATGATGAGGGATAATTTTTTTTTCTTTGTAATTTCGCTATTTCTTGTACAGTGAGTATCAAAATTCCGAAAAGATAGAAATTTATTGAATCAGAAAAATTGTTCATAGATTATTAATTACACAGGTCAACAAAAAATTTTTTTTTCGATTTCTTTTCTGGAATTCTGATCCTAGACACCGATAAAACACTTAAATTTTCATTTTTTGCATTAAAAAGTTTGCTTGAGGGGGGTGTTTTTGCACCTCCCTGAGAGGTGTGTGTATTTTTTTCGGGTTTTCGCTTATATACCGCCCAGATAACACAGTTCGTCTTATGTACGTACATAAGACGAACTGTGCTATCTGGTAAATAAGCATATTTTGTGCATCATAATAAATTAGAAATTTGTGCAGCATTAAATTTGCTAAAATTTGGTGATAAAACGAATATGTTGACCCAATATTAACCGAGATACGGCCGATCAAAGTTTCTATTTGTTTTACTTTTCGAGAAACTTTGGATGTTTTTCAGTTTTTCGCTTCTATTTCACAAACTATCCTATTTTGTGCACCATAGTACAATACAAAATTGTCGACTATTAAATTTTAACTAGGAACCGACCGAATATTCGGTTTCGGTTACCGGTTTCGGCCAGTTTCGGCCAAAAATCATGGTTTCGGCCGTAGTTTCGGTTTCGGCCAAAAAGTAGCCGAACCTTTCGGCCAGCCGAAACCAGAGTCTGAATGCAAAAAAAAAAAAAGTTAAATAATTTGCACTTGAGGGAGAAAAAAATTTAGGCTCCCTAAAAAAAAAGGTAAAATTAAAAAACCCACCAATTATCAACGATAATATTATATAAATAGAGATTAAATATTATAATAAGTTAATTTTTTTACTAGTCATTTTCGGAGGGAGATTGCATCAATCACCAATGAACCCTTTTTATCTCCTTCATATTAATATCTTGTCTAACACAGCCGTTTCCCGCTCGAAGCCAGTAGGAAATTGAACAGCTCGTGATTGAAACATGTCACAATTTATTATAGGGGCTCTGGGAGGAATATAACGTTAACGTGTTAATTTAAAACAGAGGCAGTGATTTCTTGGTTACATGGATGTCTAGATAAAAGAAAAAGGCTTCTTTAATTCTATTTAAATGATTGATTGATATAAAAAAATTTGGATAAAATAAGATAAAGTTTAAAAATAAGATAAGTTTAAAAAATACAACACAACCAGCCAATCCAATACTTTCAGAGTATTAATTATTTAATTCGATTACCGAAGGTAAGGAGAAAGTTGGGTACTGTGCGTCGGTCACACCCAGATCTTTTATTTTTTTATTTATCTGAAAAAATAAATTTTTTATTAATGAATAGATATGAAAAAAAGATTTCCAATTAGACGTTGTTGTTTTTTATCTCGGAGTCTGGACATATTTTTTTTTTTTTTTTTTTTTTTTTTTTTTTTTTTTTTTTTTTTTTTGTGAGCGGTTTTTCCTATAATAAGAATTCGATTCGGAGATGACGTCAAAGAGAAAGAGCAAAAAAATTCTCCTTGCTCTTTCTCTTTTTTTCTCTCCCACCGCACTTGGACAGGGAAAAAGTAAGCTAATAAAATCTCACCTTAAGTGTGTTTTTTAAACAAAGATATATTAAAATTCATTTTTCGTTTGATTAAAAAAAAAGATGGAAAAACTTTTATTTATTTAAAAAAGTATTGATTTATCTTGAATGTTTTTTTTTTTTTTTTTTTTTTTTTTTATAAAAACATTCTGTACTTTTTCTCATTCACACTCACTTTTACATTCACTGATCTTTTTCGGCAACTAAATTATTTAAGGCTTTAGATGATAACTGTTAACAATATATTATCTATTGTGGTTCAGTCATTTCTATTCAGCATCTGGTATAGATGGTTAAATAAAATATCGGCGGGGTGAACGGAGTTGGGTATGGGTAGGCGTGTGCGAGTGAGGCGTTTTTTTAAAAATATGTGAGGGAACTAAGCTGCTAGACTTTCCTGCCCCTTGATTCTGATTTGATTTCTCAAATAGACTGTTCATTAGTAAGTCAATGTATCGTTTAAAATAGCAAATTTGCTAGATGAGTTTGTGTTTATGATTGGAAACAAAATTGCGTCCCCTTGACTCCGAACCAGGACCTCCACGCTTTCGCCGGTCTTTATCCGGTCGTCAGCCCAACAAACATATCTCGGATCCGCCTACTATATTAATAATAATGAAATTAGAAATTTTATGAAGAATTTAAGATCTTTTCATATATATATACAGTAATGAACGGTGCGAGATGTTTGTTGGGGCAGCAACTTAGGATAAAAGGTCAGTCCTTACGCTATCAAAGCATGGGAGGTCCTGGTTCGAGTCAAGTTTTCATTTTTCCTTAATCATACAAACTAACTTTCTTTATCAAAATAAACAAATCGTATTGATTACAATAATTGTCTGACAGTTACCCGACTAGAAATTTTAATGTAAGACTTATTGGGTCCTCATTGGGCTGCCTGTCCTATAGGGATGTCACCCAAAGTCATATCATTGGATTGGATAATTATTTCCTACATTTCGGTTCCACACAGAACCCAATTGAAAGAAACTGACTATAAATTATTTTATTTTTCCTGGGGATTTCAGATTGGGTTCTAATTGGGCCCCTATAAGGGATTTCCCTATTGGGCATGCCTCGCTTAGGACATAATGGGGTCCAGGTGTATACATTGGGTGATCCCAAAAGTAATTTCTAGATTGGGTATGGAGCTAGCGTCTTATCTTGCCAATTTTCGCTGATTATTAGATAATTTTGCCTACTTTCTCAATGAAATTGCCGAATTGTTTAATTCTCTTTTTTTGAGCCTATCTTGAAGTTCCATTTTTTCCAAAAATAACTATCTCGATATTGTTGTCTATCAAATTAACGAAGAAAAAAATGGTTAAAATTTCAAATTATTCAGTTTTTCAGTAATATCTCTAAAATTATAAAAAATCTGGTGTGACTGGCGCACAGCACACAACTTTCTCTTACCCTTCGGTAAGAGAAAGTTGCACACTGTGCGGCACACCAGATTTTTTGTGATCAAGACTATATTTAGTTTCCGATAGCACCTTAGTTTCAAACTTGCATTTTAAATGTTGACTGCTTCAAATAAACTATGGTTATTTTTCAAAATTTTAATCTCATATTTGGACATTTTATACACAATATAGAATCGTAAATAAATACAAAATTTCATAAGAATTGGAAAAAAAAATTTTTAAATGCGTAAAAAAGTTCCAAAGGGGACCCCCTTTTGAATCGAAATTAACATACAAATCCCTATAGGAAATTAACATTAGGCCTATGAGAGAAGGCGGAGAGACAGGCGATAATGTTTGCAAGTGAGAGAGAGAGAGATATATATGTTTTCTCCTAAGCAATTAAAGACACAAATAAAATAAAAATAAATGGGAATTTAAATAATAATTGATTTTTAATCTAATAAAAAGAAAAAGATTTAAATTCCGTTACCATGGCAACCATTTCTATCTTTCCTATGAAGAACAAGAGTAAAGTGGTCTTCAGAAGATTTCAACGGCAAAATGAGAATATACATTTTAAAGAGCATCTAAAAAATAGTTCATTTATGAATTTAAAAAAAAAATCCTTGGAGGGAATTTTGAGAAAATCGAAAAAAACTGAAAAAGTACATCAGTAAAGTACTAGTACTTTTTGGCCGATTTTTGTTCAAAAGCTTATTTTGAGATTCTTCAAAGGTACCTAAGTTAAATATAAAATTTCAATCCGCTAGCTCAACTCCTTCATGCTAAAAATCTGTCCACACACACACACACACAGACACACACACATACACACATACATACACACACACACACACAGACCAATTTGCAGGACCCACTTTTTTGGACTCAGGGGACCTCAAAACATGTATATCCATCAAAATCTCGACATCGAATTTTTGACATGATCGCAATACTTTCTCTCTCTATATATTTCATATATAGGGTACGAGAAAGTAAAAAAATAGTTATTTTCCTTTTTTATTTTAGATTATAAGTCTTGTTAGAACTATCGATTTAAATTTTTGAAGCCAAGTTGCCCCTGAAAGCGATACTAAAACACATCAACCCCCAGTTGAGCTAGTGAGAGGGAAAGCCCCTCACGTGCACAGAATCCCAACTAAATTGGATTTTCTTGCACAATGTCTCCAACGTCATCAGGGAGCAAGAAAATGGCTCTAAGAAGACAACGCTCTATAATACCTATTTTTAAAGAAATTCTTCTTTCATTCATTGCAATAAAATTTAAAAATTCTCTCAAGCTTGTTCGAATTGATTTTGATTATTTTGGCCTCGGATTAAATAATTTTAAAGACGTCGCCGATTTTATTTATTACCTCTCAAAATTGGACGTCGATTTGGAATAATTTTATCTCCAAATGAAAATGTTTTCCTGATAGTATTTTTGAGCGGCTAACAATTCCCAAGAAATAAAATAAAATAAATAATTTTGCACTTCGTATTCCTAAGAATCAGTTTTCTTCGCGGTAAAAGTGAAAGCACTCCTCTAGACACTGCCTCATCATTTATAAATGATAAATTTTCCCTATCCTTTGTCTCTTTTATATGTTTTTAATTAGCATACATTTTTATAGTAATTTATTTTTTAATTACTATATTTTTACGGAGAGGGAAATATGATGGCACCTAATTTTTTAAAATATTCATATTTCAACACAAGCCATCATCATAAAGAAGAATCCTTTTCATAAATTTCCATTTCACTTGGTTTTTTATTAACAATTAAGTAACTTGAATTTTCCTTAAAATGTTGGATAATTATTACGTTTTATGATTCACACCTGTGTTTGTTTATTCTCCCCCCTCCCCTCTCGATCCATGAATGGGAAGAGTGCAAATAAAAAAATTCCAAATAAGTCTTAATTTTGTTTTATAGCCTTGCCAAGCACACAAATAGCTCATATATCTTTATTTAGCTAAATTTTGCAATTGACCTTTGCCTGGGAAGGCCGAATGAATTTATATAGCTTTATTAATAATATAATCTGAATTTATGAAAACATGCAGAAATCCAATATCCCCTAGGGGTATAAATATCTTATAAGTTTCATGCCAGAATCGAAAATCAATGATGATTGAATTTGGGGAAATTTTGCAATTTCGTTTAACACTCTCCAGTTTGCTTTGAAATTAATCAGGATTAATTTTATCAGATCAGCACTTTATAATCTCATGATAATTAAATTATGAAATCACTTGTCTAATATCACTTCGATTTTTTTAATCATATAATTCTCTTAAAATATTTTGATATTATCATATGCTATGCATTAAATTCGTTTTTTCAAATTTCTGGAAGATAGGCAACACAAATAACCAGCACATAGAAATTTTTCAATTAAATATTTCAGAACTCCTTTAAAGCGGAACAGACATAATCAAATTTCTAGAAAGTTGCCATTTAAGAATGTAACCCCCCTGCCCTAGAGGTTTAATATAGTGAAATCGTCAATATTGATAAACTTTAAAAGTGAAAAGATGTTGGTTCAGATCTCAGTTCTCTGAATAATTTTTTTAAGGATGCCAAATAATTTATATTAAAAAAAAAATTCCCCCCCCCCCCCCCCCCCCCCCCCCTTTGGGTTTTACATCAGTGCATTTAGTTCAATTAAGTTGCTTAAAATATTCCAACGAAAAAACCGGGTTTAGTTTTGAATTTAAATACATTTCACCACTCAGGACACAATTCCTGACTCTTACCTTGGATCATAAAACGAGACATAATTTTTAAAATTTTTAATACTTCTACTATATGGTTAAAAGCATTGACTTTATTTACATTCAAAGCCCGTCGAAACTATAATTTAAAAATTTAAAAAATATGAAAAGGGTAAAAAAAAAAATGAACCAACGACACACGGTGTTCCCAGGCGGTCACCCATCCAAGTACTGATCGTGCCCGATGTTGCTTAACTTTGGTGATCAAACGAGAACCAGTGGACCAACATGGTATGGTTGTTGGTTGATTTATGACTTTAAAAATATGATTATTGAAATATGTAATACCCTCGGGCTTGGTGTAGTTAATTGCGCGCCTGCCTTGTATTCCAAGGTTCGCGGGTTCGGACCCCGATGATTTTATTTAAGCCATTTGGATACCAAATACATATATATTCAAATAAAGGTTATCGTCAAAGTCTTATATGGCCTGAGTTGCCGAAATGACTGTGTGATTGTGAGAGTGAATGAGAAAAAAGTGTGGGTGTTGAAAAAAAATGTAATCGTTTTATTACAAGGTAAGGAAAATGAGTTTACTTAAATTTCAAAAATCTTATGACCCCTCCCGCGGCTAGGGGTTTAGAAACAATGTGAAATATATTTTTTGATTTTCAATTTGTTTGTTTTTTGATAAGAACGTTTGAAAGATATTATTTCACATGAATGACGACACAATGTTTCCCGGAGAATTGCGTCGTTGCCATGGAAACCCTCTTTGATTTCTTTCAGTGGTTATTTATATATACCGTCTATATATATAAAGTTGTATAGTATTCATTTGACATAAGAAAGATCATGATGGACATAAAATCCAGATTTTGTAAAGCAAAAAGGAAAGAAAAAAGAGAGAGACGACAATCAAGCTTTATAAGAGGGGAAGAGACTTTAAATTTACCATCATGATAATCTATTTTTACAGAATTTAGTATTTTTAGAGATATAATAATTTTTTTATATGTTCTACCTGTTTATAGGCAAAAAAAATAAATAAAATAGAGAGATAAAAATAAAATAATACGAAAGCAAAAGGGATTATTTGAAAATTATAATGTGAGGCGAATGAATATATGAATGAGTTTTAAAACAGAATGAATTTTTTCGTCTTCCACAGTGCAAAAAATTAGATTGATTTGCTATTGATGGACATGACAACACAGTTCCAAGAACAGAATTTGTATCGGTCGCTTTGGAGTGCATGTAGTTTTTTTTTTTTGCTGGTTCTGCATTACTTTCTTCGTAAGCAGAGAGCTACTGCTTCACTTTCTTCTAATATACATCGGATGATATATGGGAGCAGGGGCGTATACTTAAATTTTTTCGGGGGGGGGGGGCCTGATCTCAAAAGTTTTTCTGCGAAAAATTTTTCTTTTCGCGTAACCAAATTTTTCCGCCCTGCGAGAAAATTTTTTCCCCTTCCGTGAAAATCATTTTTAACCTTTTTTTTAGAGACGCAAAATTTTTGCCGTCCGCGGAACCATCTCTTTTGCTGAACCAAAATTTTCGTGCTACGGGGCCGGCGCAAACATCGAGACCCATTATTGTCTCTATAAATCCCTATATGTGTATATGCATTTGGAAAATTTAGGGCCCCCTCCCTCTTATATACGCCCCTGTTTGGGAGGCTATAGACAGAAAATTAGCACTTGTTAAATTAAACTCCCAGTATTGGAAAGCGTTTCGTCTTTAATTGAATAATGCCATCGTCAGATAGCACACTTTACTCTTGTGCTTCATAGGAAAGTAGAGATAGGAGAAATGGATTTGCCATGCTAACAAGTTTTCCCATGTTTATACATTTTACATCGTGAATTCTAATATATCGGCGGAAACTAAATATATCTCTACACAAAAAAAAAAATCTGGTGTGACAGGCACAGAACACAACTTTCCATACCGAAGGTAAGATCGATTGCTTCCGATGGGCATTCAACAGTCTTGTTTGTAGCGGGCTACCTATCCTGATTTTCAGCATCGCTTGACTTTGCTTAACAACATTTATGGGTGTTGTCTATTCTTCTTGTCAGATTATTTCGTTAATTTGAAAATATAAGAAAGAAATTTTACCTTTCCATAAACGATAAGATGGTGCTCAAGTTCATTTAGATATTAATATTTTCCATATTCTTTCGTGTACTCAACGTGAAAAGCTAAAAGAAAATAATACTTGGAAAGGTTTTTAGTTAGTAAATCCCAAGATAAATAATAAAAAATGCCGTTCCGATTGGATTTATAAATGAAATAATTGATAATGGATGTGACAAAAATAAATGATTTCCACCTTTCTAAAGTGGGAGATGAGGGTGAGGGAGTCCGGGGGTTGTTCTTTTTCCGGGCGAGGTAGACCCGTCGCTGGCGCTAATCGATTGGCTTCAAGTCGCATCAAAAGGCAGGAGTAGCAGCAGCAGCATCCCGATCCCGATCACCGCATCCGTCTTTAATAAAGCCCAGAGAGACAGACGTTCCCTCTTAGTCTGGAGAACAAATACCAATACAATTGAAGAAAGGAAAAAAAATTGAGGTCGTCTTCTTCATCCGATTAATAATAAATAATAAAAAATATCACGGAGTATTCAGTTGGAATAATTAATAAGGAGATATTCAAGTGGAACTAAAAAACTTCCGATAATGAGAGTTTTAAGGTTCTTCAGTAGATTGAACCACTAAACATTGTTTGCATTTGACTAAACTTTTGACAGACAGCAACGACGAAAGACAAACGCAAAATAAATGAACTCTCTATTTAAAGCTTTGAAACCTTCAAACAGCTATTAAAGAAACCCAAAAAGGCAGCATCTCTATTGTGGGAGTAAAACACAAGGAAAGTACAAAAAGATTTATGATAGTTAAATGAACTTTCTACTAAGGATGTAAATTGATTGTTGGCGAAATAATAAATAATTCGAAAATATTTTTTATTTTATAATAATAGGCATAATATGCTTTAATTTTGTGAAGAAACTTTTGAGACTCTTTTTTCCGGCCTGGCTTGGAGCTTGGAGTGGCGATTTCCAAATGTTATGATGGTTTTTGATTAAAAAAGAGTTAAACATTTATTAAAGAGAACTGGATTTGTACGAGAAAATTGATTAATCGTTTAATCTGGAAGTTTACTTGTACACTGTAAAAAAATTTTAATTTTAGTATGTTTTAGTATAGTAAATTTACAAATTTTCCTTGTAAATGATAACACCATACATTTGTATACTAAATTTCAAATCCTATGCATTCCAAAAAATTTTTACAACCAAAAAACATTTTAAAGTTACAATTCTGCTTGGAAAATTAGGTAAATATTTATGAATTTTACCATACGATTTCACAATTTTACAATACAACGGCATTGTAATTTTAGAACACGGTTTGTAATTTTACAAAAAGGTTTCTAATTTTACAATACAAGGTGTTGTAATTTTCCTTTAAGGCTGTCTTCGACGGCCAACATAGCCGACTTTGTTTCGACTGCTTTTTTAGCTTTCTTAATAAAGACATTTTTGTCACTATAAGGATTTATTTAAGTTATAATAATACAAAAATAATAATATTATGATAACTTTAAGTTTATTTTTTATTTTATTATTTAGTAAAAATAGTTTACAATGAGGTCATACTTGAATGTAAATAACAGAGATAGATAATTAGTTAACGGGTGATTCAATGGTCAAATGGACTAGGCAGCAAGGCTTCTACAAAAGGTTCGGTGTTCAATCCTGGAGGAATTTTTTCATTAAATAAAAATATTTACTTCACTCCATTCAGGTAGAGACGTCCCCTAAAGGTCAATAACCTATAGGTCCAGTCGTAATTTTTTTTCTTTTTTCTAAATATTAGTAAAATTACAAACATTTGGATTGTAAAATTGCTAAATATTTGTAAAAATAATCCACATTTGGACTCAATTGCTAAATATTAGTAAAATTACTGAAATTTGGACTCGAAATTGCTAAATATTGGTAAAATTACCACACATTTGTAAACGATTTTGCAAAGAGTTTTGTAAAAATATAATTCAACTGTATAGTAAATTTAGTATCTATTGGTCTTGGAAATTTGCTTACAACAAAAAAATTGTAAAATCATCGAAATTTTTTTTACAGTGTAGATCCTGCAGGTCTTAATCAAAACA